>JAOWBC010001255.1:2430954-2447810 GCA_028566105.1 Hypoplectrus providencianus | reverse complement strand
ATATACATGGAATACTATTCCAAGTAAAAGTATAACATAGCATGACATAAGCACATAGGTGTCTGTAAATATGTGTACATAATTATTATGTTTAAAGTATATAGATTATGTATAAATCTACATACTTTGTGTGGAAATACGTATTCCTATAGCATTATATATGCATTTACCTACACAAATGTAAATATCTCTCTCAAAACTTGTTTTACATTATTATTCCTTATTTGTACTTGCATTGTGCACATAATATATCACATCTCATGTACATCATTGTCTTTGGAGAGGTAGTACCACACTTTACTTCCTGGTTTCTGGCAGTTTTCAGCCGTCTTTAGGTGAAAAAATAATTTTATTTGTCCAGTGCATATTGCAAAATATATGAAGCTACCATTAGATGCCCATTTATCTATTTCCGGTGCTTTACTGATCAACCAGTATATCAGTCTGTAGTATTAACTTACATACAATGCCATGTAACTGGGTTGTTTGTTGGAACCTTTAAATATAGGTTAAAAACAAAGGCCTGTTGTCTCTCTATTGTGTGCCTGTAAGGTTATAGCCTATGTCTGTGGATCCTAAAGGGCGTCCAGGGACCGGGGGTCGTTCAGGGACCTAAGGCAGTGAGATGAAACTTATAGCAAAGCTGAGGATAGTGTTTTGTTTTCAATCTTTAGGCTGTACAGCAAGTTTTCTAAAGGGCAATTAATGACAGGCATTTTTTAAATCTTACCGGATGCATCTCATTGGTCCTGGGATTGGTCGTGTGAATGGTCTGATCCGTTTATTTCATAATTTCGTAACAGCCCGTGTATAGTATGATTTATAAGAGTTGTTATAGTACAAGATTAGCTCCACGTCCAGCTCCTTGGACTTTGGACTAATTTCTATTTTGATTTGAAATGAAGTTTCATTTCCTGTGTGCTTCATTGTAGAGCTCTGTTTTAATGGAGCATCCATCTTTTTTGTTTTTCATTTGAAATGTATTTTGCTTATATTGCAGTATCATCTTCTGTGTCTTTTAAAGATTAAAAAGAAGTTAAAATCGATCAAAGAAAAGGAAATTCGTTTTTTAATTATCTTTTACATGTAATACTTTTTTTCAGACCTGAAACAATGATATGACTAAAAAAAATGTCAAAAAGTGGGGGAGTAATAATGTTAAATAAGTGTAGCAGAAATGTAGATTATTTAAGCTTCAGATATCTGTACATGCAGCATGGAAAAGAGAGCGCGAGGCTGTAATGTAAGCATCTGGTTCACATTGATAGAAACAGACCTCAGTAGGTAGCTGCTCAGTCCAATGACTGTAGTTTGTGTTTCCCTCTTCTACTTTACAAAGAACTTGGGGTAATTTGTCTCTTACTCTCAGTCCACACACATGACTCACCCTCTCTCTATGTCTGAGTCATTACTCACTGGCACTGGCCTAAAGTTAGCCACAGTATTAGACCTTTTGCCAGTCGGTTTTGGACTGGTGAGGACTAATTCCTTGCATTCTTTCCTTGCCGGCTGCTTCCCACTGTATTTACTTTCTTCCTCCACTCAGTCTTTAATTCCTGTGTTTTTTTTCTGTGTTTCCACTCATTAAGGAAACTTGAACCTCCCTTGCTGGCTTAAAACCCACATTTTTTTTTAGACATTTTCCCTCCAGTGAATTCAAACCAGCATTTCTAAACACACATTCCCCTCTTCCGTCCCCCCGCTGTCATTTTATCCCTTTGTCCAGTCCTCCGTTTGCCTTTGTCCCAATCTGCTCTTGTCAGTTTTCCTTCTTTGTCTGTGCCCTGCCAGTGGCAGTGGTCAGGATACTGGACCAGTTACAGTGCCCCGCCCGGCCCAGCCCTGAGCAAACACTACCACTTCATCCTGATCTCTGCTGCCTTCCATTTTAATCCAGCATCGATGCCTGTCTGGTGCTTACACAGCTCACACATGCTTGTACATGTGTGTTTGTATGTGTGTGTGTTAGGTGTTTTGACACTGCTGTTGAGTTACCAGACTGAGTCCAGCCTGCATTCTGCAGTGCTGCTCATAGTCCCAGAAGAATTTGTCTTGCATCTGTTTATACATTAAATCATTACCCGTGAATCCTGTGAGGGGACGTGAGATACCAGAGGGTAGCAGAGGCAGCTCACTGTGTTCAAGAGACAGTTTCACTCTCAGTTTTGCTTCTTATTCAGTTCTTGTGGGCAGAACACCGACAATACCTGGCACGCAGAGTTTCTTAACTTACCGCCAGATGTGATGTGCTTCCCTACTGACCTTTTTTCTGCATGATAAAAGTCAGTTAATTCCTCCATGAGAACCACTGCAAGTGCAGTTAATGTAACTTTAGCCGTTTGTGCTCACTACTTTGGATGAACAGCACCTTTTGTGTCTATTATTCCCACAGGAATTGAAACAGGTTTCGCTCTATTAGCGGAAATGGCAGTGTTCCAAAAATCCATTTTAACAAAAGGAAATTGCAGCATTACACATTGCAATGCAAATCTTCTTTTTGTTTTTCTTTTTTACTCGTTCATACTATATAAAACACAGTGTACTCATACTCTCTGTTAATAAACCAGTGTTTTTCCTGTAACATTTGAAATCGAACAGCCAAACACCAGCAGTATAACGTCTTGGTACAGGCATGCTGCGTGCTTATTGACTCACTGACACTGGTACTGAATGATAAGGCATTTTTTGATATTCAGTAGTGTGCTGACTATTTGGTTTGTGCCTAAATTTACCGAGCCTTAAATGGAAGAATCATGGCTCATGGACACAGAAGTGTGATGTGAGTGTCTAAAAACATGCTTTGTTTGCAGCCCTACAGTGGAAGAAAAAGGCTTTTGAAATGAAACCCAGAGGCTCTTGAAATCTTTCAAATGTTTTGCAGCCTGCTCCAGGATAAAAAAAGCTTTTCCAAGTTAAGAGTGTGAATGGGCAATTGCCGAATGTAATTTAGTTTCGTGATCAAGGGGAGAGGATGGCCAGCCAGGAAGAGGCTACACAATAATGAAAGACAGGATCAAACTGTTTCTACTGTCTTTTAGAAGGAAAACTGTTCAGTGATGAGGTGAAATGAGAGAGGAGAATGGACGAGAGAAGAAGAGGAGGTGTAGCTTTGTGCAGGGGTGTCCTGCTTTAATAAGGAGGGGGTTGGTGTGCTCAGACAGAGAAAGTGCTGAGCGAGGCAGCGCTGAGAAGCCATTTAAAGTGGAAGGGAGGATTTGAGGGACTTATCGAACAAACTGCTCCTTTCTCCACACTCTTACCTAAAGCCTGTTCACGAGCCATGAAAAAGAAATGGTAATTGTGCAACACAGGAGATGGAGGAACTCTCCATCTTTGTTTAATCAAGCGGACGAGAAAAGTAGAGTTACATGTGTCGTCAGTAACCTGTTAAATGTTGGCTGCTGGCAGGGTACGTGATAAAGGGACATTATTTTTGACCTTATTGAAAAATCTCATGCAAATATGCAGCATCAAAATGCAAGAACTTACATTTGCATAAACAGCCTGGTGGCAGCATAGACACACAGAGAGGTGGATCCAATACAAACATGTCGGCATCACTGTTGGAATATGGTGTTTCTCTCCATTTAGGTTGAACTAATGCCATGTGAAAATATATGCAGCGTCATGGTTGATTTTTTGTGTGTTTTGGAAAAAAAGAGCTCACTTATAGATTGTTTGCAGGCGCTGCAGAATAATCAGTTCCTGTGTAACACTGTCGTCCTTATTTACAGTAAACAGAGATCTGTCTGCTGGCAACCACAGCGATGGAGCGCTCATAGGCGTAGTCACGTGTGGTGTTGCTATTATTGCATGTTTACAGCATCACAATCACTTAGTGATCTTTAGGCCTTCTCAGTCTCATCAGTCTGTCCACATATAACTAAATATGTTCTCATTCACTCTGTTCAACAGTCGCATGTACAGAACCAGTTGAGAAAAAGATCTGGAGGTTAACTGCATATGTACCGAGGATGGTGTTAGTGGAAAAACATCACTGTAATTATCCACTGATCAAGATAATCAAATTTGGCTAGATTAAGCCTTAACGCCCCTTTTAGGAGCAGGGCTTTCTCTGTGCGTGTGTGCCTTCACACTGACTTCCTGTCTCTGTCTGTTAGTACAAACAGCCACAGCTTCCCTTTCTGTCATCTTCTGCTGCTCTGCTGTGTAGCAGCATAACTACTCTGCTGTCACGCCGTCCCCGCTAATGACATTTTGAAAAGCTACTTCAAACCGTAACCAGGTTAGTGCTTCTCAGACTACAAGTGGTTTTAATGGGGATCAGGCACATTATGATGCAGAATATACTGTAAAGACTGGGTACCAAAGCTGATTTTAAAGGTCAGTTGATTTTCTAAACAGTGGTGACAGAAATAAATGGAGGCGCTGGCAGGCGTGGTTGGTATCGAACTGAATGACGCCCAGAGGAATAGATGGTCTGACACTGGCAACTTTCAGAATGATGTTGCTTTCCAAACTCTGACATGTTTTTTTTTGCAATATGTTGCTCAAATCCATCAGAGATGAGCCAGAAATCCAATATGACAATAATGTTTCACTCTTTCTGAGGATGGGTGTGTGTATGTGTGTGTGTGTTGTGTTCACTTATGTCATAATGGCTCAATATCTTCCCTGACTTTGGGATATGTTGTAAATTATTGCATGAAACTTAAACTCTCCTCTATATTTTGACTTGATTTCACCACCTAGAGGTCAGAAAGTGGACCTCAGCCAGTCTCAAGTCTTTTTTAACAGTTTTATTTTTAGATAGGAATATGCTGTACAAATTGAATAGTTAAATGTGGATATTTTAACTTTAATACATTCAGTTTCCTGTTTTTAGCCTGTCCCATTTCTGCAGGGATTGCACGAGTATACGTGAAAGTTTTCTCCCCACAGACGTGGGCACGGCGAGCAGTAAAGCTCATGAGCTGTGGTTTATGCTAATCAGCTGAACTGTAAGAGCACACTGGCCAATCAGATTGCTCTTCTTAAGATGCCTGCTACATAATGACTGTGATGGCAGCGTTTCTGGAAGTTAACCCGGCTGGATATTTGCAAACAAGCCTTACAGCAACCTAGCACAGCTGTTTTCAGGTTATAGTCTTAGCTCGCTTGTAATCTACATCACCTGCTGTTTTGAAAGATTTTTCCTCATTCTAAGTATGGTGGGTCTGTTAAGGTATGCAGCATTTCTGAGCTTTTTCATGTCTCTGCAGCGTTGACTGGTGCTATTTGTGCTCTGTGTGTGTCTGCACAGTGGAGCACTAACAGTGTCTGACTTTGTTCATTATGCTCGTGTGTTCAGATGCATTTCATTGTGTGTTTTGGTGTTTTTCCTGCACTCTGTAAAGTCTCAGTGAGTGTTTGATCAACAGGGTTGACTGTAGATTAGTTGGATTACAGACTGCAGAGATTAACAAAGAGTGCATCTGTCAGAGACTTTCTGTGAGTATAACTACTACTAACACTACATCAGCTGCTGCAGTAACACGACTGTCACTGCTGCTGCATTTTTAATGGTCACTTCTTTGACTGCAATGACTAAAATTGAATTCTTCAACTATTACTTAGGGCTTCTTCCCATAAACACCTGAGCAAGTGCTTTGATGGTACAGATTTGTCTCCGAAGGTGGATTTTGTTTCTAAAAAGATCCTTCTTAAACATAAAAAATATTTATGCCATGTAAGTTTGTGAACATGTAAATGATTGATTATTGATGGATCACAATTTTTTTCCATCTGTGTCTTTCAGACATGTCTCGTAGGAGTTCTCGCCTGGTGTCCGGCGGCTACTATAACTCAGATGAAGAGTCTGATTCAAGTAGCGTGACGAACATATCTTACCGGGAAAACCCTGTCAAGTACGTAACTTCAACATAGATTCAGCGGGAGTCAGCAGCTCGGGTTAAAAAAAAAATGCATGATAAGCTCTCCATGTCCTCTGCCTTGTGCTGCTTCTACACCTTGTTCTGTGTTTGTTGTCTTGGTTATTATCATCAGGGTTTTCAAGAAGAAGGCGGCGGCTCGCAAGGCCGGCTCCCGGACCAGCAGTAGAGCCAATAGTAATGCAAGTTCTGCAAGTCCCGAGTCGCCAACAACTCCAGGCCAGTATGATGGTAAAAACCATGCAACATCCTATGGGTGTAAATGTTTTTTGTAATAAATTTAAGATGTCTGAAGAAGCAAAAATTGTCAAGGATTCAAGATAAAAGCTAAAATTAAAGACATGGATTAGTAATTATTTACTGATATAATTTGTTGTCGCCTTTTAAAGAAGTGTCTGATTTTGTCTCTGCCTTCTGCCTCTCAGGCCTGAGTCCTTCTCCTTTGAGCAGAACAACCCAGCCGACCATGAGGACCGTGCCCTACATCTCCACGGCGGCCACGCCTCGGCCCCCCCTGACCACGTCATCCAGCCGGAGTCAGACGCCCATACGCTGCCCCTCAGTGGCTTCAGAGAAGAGCCCCTACTCTGGGCCCTGCAGCTCCAGCAGGTCAGGACTACATCTCAGACCGGACCACAAACAGCTGAGTCAGAGCGGTGTGGACAGCTCAGGGTACTCCTCCTCTGAGGGTCCTCTCAGGAAGCCCAGCACCACCACGGATCCCAGTAGAGTCAGCAGCAAAAGTGGCCCTCCCAGTCCTGGATACAGAAGCAGAATCAACAGTGCCTTCTCTAGTCTCATGGGTAAGAACTGGAGTGCGTGTGTGTGTGTGTTGTTTTGCATGTGTGTGTGTGTGTTTTTTTGCATGTGTGTGTCTTTGCATGCCTTCATAATAACCTCATCTTTCATTTGTTTTGTGTAGACTCAGTTACGTTGATGGCCGCTGCATCACGGTCAAAAATAATGCATCTGGCAGCTTTAGGTATGATTTGAGTTTATGTTTTAAAGTGGATATTTGCACGATTGAACATGTGTTTAGTAGGAACATGCTTGTGCTTGTTGTTCTCAAGTTTAAGTGGATTTGTGCAGAATGTGTCCACATGCATACTGCTTTCACATGCCATGGGTTTTTGTTTTCACAATCATTACATGTGATTTGCTCCAGCTTATTTCTAAATCCCTGAAAATCAACTTCTTCTTTGTGTCCCAGCAGCTAATACTTCAGTCAGCAGCCGCATGAAGAAGGCTTGTGGTCTGTTTCTCCTCCTCCTCCTCATACTTCTGTGTAAGTGAACATTTAATAGATTTAGGTTAGCATGTCATCTGGCATGTTTTTAAAAACAACGTGGTGACACCTCATCATCACCGGGGAAACAGAGCTTTGTTTCTGTCTCACAGGAAACAGGACATACATTTATATCATAGCACAACAATTTCATGTGAATGTATGTTTAGTTTTTTCACCATTACTTTGGAGAGCTCGTTGAGCAGACTGTCTGATGTGAGCATGTAGCATGACAGAGTAAGACATCTAAGATTTGATGTACTCGGGATTTCCCCCAACAAACCGCCAAGCAGTGATGGTTGAGTCTACAAAATGTGTTTGACTTGCACAGCAGCTTAGCCTCCTTTGCTTGTGCGGTACATTTTTCCTCACACATCTCCACCCAAGTGTGGCTGAATGACTCACAGTAAATGCCATTACAGGTTTCACATGTCAGGGACTGTGATCTTGAAAGGATCATGTCTCAGCTGATGTTTACTTTGTGCACAGTGTCTGTTTCTAATTGCTGTTCTTAAGACACCATCCCTCCTATTTTCTCCAGGTGTTTGGTTCCTCCTTCCTTTGTTGACCTCTCTCATCTCCCGCATGGCCTTCACAAAGACCCTGTCACAAACAAAACCCAAGAGTCAACCTGTTTTCTCTGCCACTCCTCCTCCTCAACCCAACACCATACATCCTACACCTGTGGTGGTAGGGCAGATTATCTCCATCTCACTGGTCATGTTTGTGTGCAGATTAAATTGAATTTAATGTCATTGGATGAGTGGGTGGTGGATGGATGGATAGATGTTGCAAAAGTTACTTTAGACAAACATCACTGCTTAATTGTTTCACTTTAGGATCCAGCTATCGTGTCTGCAGCTATAGAGGCAAGGATACAGCATCTTTTGGTAAGACAGTGACTGTCTGCAGATTTTAAAAAAATTACGAGCTATTAATTTGGGGGGGCAGTTGGTATGAAAATATGATGTCTTTAGTGACCTCAATAGTAATAAGAGTCCTTTTCCCCTCAGGATCCAGCTGCTGTGTCTGCTGCTGTGGAGGCCAAGATGCAGCGCCTTTTGGTAAGACACAGTCTTCCTGCAAAGTCATGTTGGGTTTTTTTTGTCATGATAAAGCAGGGGCTTTTATGTTTAATCAAAAGTAATAAGAGACCTTTTCCCTCTAGGATCCATCCACCGTGTCTGCTGCTGTAGAGGCAAAGATGCA
Source organism: Hypoplectrus providencianus (assembly GCA_028566105.1). Classification (NCBI taxonomy): domain Eukaryota; kingdom Metazoa; phylum Chordata; class Actinopteri; order Perciformes; family Serranidae; genus Hypoplectrus; species Hypoplectrus providencianus. Next base: position 2,439,425 of record JAOWBC010001255.1, on the reverse strand, counting down.
GCGTCTTTTGGTAAGACACACGTCATGTACAAGTGACTAAAAATGAAAAATTACTCTTGATTTTTGGGTTTGTTGACATGATCATATTGGTTCTTTTTGTTGCATACAAAGTAAAAAGTGACTGTTTTTCCTCTAGGATCCAGCTGTTGTTTCTGCTGCTGTGGAGGCAAAGATGCAGCGTCTTTTGGTAAGACAGGATGTGTTTTTATTCAATTATTCAAATTTACCAACCTATTTGTTTTTAGGGTTTGTTGGGATTATGATGCAGGGTTTCTTTGACTTTGATAGAATAGTTTACTGAGTACATTTTTCATCTCTAGGATCCAGCTGTTGTTTCTGCAGCTGTAGAGGCGAAGATGCAGCGAGTTTTGGTAAGACACAGATCATCTCCAAATCACTAAAAAAGACAAACACCTTTTTATCTGTAGTTGTTTGTAAACTTTAAAGAGTACTTTTTTCTTCTTCTAGGATCCTGCTGTTGTATCTGCAGCTGTAGAGTCAAAGATGCAGCATCTTTTGGTAAGATACACATCTTCTGCAAATTACTGAAAAAGACAGAAGCTATTTATTTTGGGTGTGTTGGTGTAATAATCCAGGGTGTTTTTGTGACTTTGATCCCTGTAGGATCCAGCTGTTGTGTCTGCTGCTGTAGAAGCAAAGATGCAGCATCTGTTGGTAAGATACAGATCCTCTGCAAGTTATCAACTATTACAGACATCTATTTATTTGGGTGTTTTAGGCATGAAATGTACATTTTTTCAAAATATAATATATTTATATATTATAATAGTGTCATAAAATATCATTTTAATTTAGTTTTACCCTCTTTCCCTCTAGGATCCAGCTGTTGTATCTGCAACCGTAGAGGCAAAGATGCAGCATTTGTTGGTAAGTCTGAAAACTATGAAAAGTGACCAACACATAATTATTATTGTTTTGTTGCCATGAACATTCAGGGTTTTCTTATGGCTTTTAAAGTATTAGATTAACTTTTTTTTCCTCTAGGATCCCGCTGTTGTTTCTGCTGTTGTAGAAGAGCAAATGCAGCGTCTTTTGGTGAGACACAGATCACCAAACTCCACCAGTTTCACCTTAACTTTGGAGTGTAAACTTTATCTGTGTTTGTCTCTGTTTGCAGGTTGAGCAGCAGCTGAAGCAGGAACACATGCTCTCTCAGGTGTGGGAATCTTACTTTCTTTCTCTGTTATTCTCCGTGCCTCCTCTCATGCTTTTCCTCTTGTTGTTAACAAACAGTGTGTGGTGAAAAGTCCTGCCTGGTAGGAACAGGTGGGAAGCTGTACTGGGAGTAACAACAGGGTCAAAACTCAGTGTGTGCTGGAGTAACATCTAGTGGTGGTGATGGGGAAATGCAGAGAACAGAAGAAGTGCCAAGTCAAGTAATGAGTCACTCATGTCGTCATATTGGTCTTCTCAGGTGAAGGACAGGCTGCAGCTGGACATGCAGGACCTGAAAGCCAAGCTTGAGGTTGTGCACTCGGACGGTCAGCTGCGTCTGGAGCAGGAGGTCTCTGTGCTGGGCAGGCAGATGGTGGATCATCAGACAGACAGCCACTCTGCTGCTGCCAGCCTCAGCCTCAGGATTCAGGCTTTAGAGGCCCAGAATGCAAAGGTAACCGCACCGGCAGAGGTAGAGGAGGATTAGAGTAGAACCCTGTGGTCAGCCTCTCTTTTTTCATATTACTTTCTTCCTTGTAGCTGTCTCAGGAGTGGTCGTCCATCCAGCTGACGCCTCCTCCTGCCCCCTGTCCTGATACCAGCACCGCCCCCGTCCAGAACCACCTCACCCCGGAGCTCCAACTGGCCATGGAGAAGTGGTTCACCGACCGCATCAGGGTGTGTGGAGGGAAAGTCCACCTCTGAATTCACATTTCACTGTAAATGTGCGTCCGTATATCGGTGTGTGTTGATGCATGTGGTCTGTGTGTAGGAGCAGGATGCTCTCAGGCTGGCTGGCAGAGGAGGCTGCTCAGACGGTGGACGTCCCATGGCTGACAGGATGCCTGACTTTGCACTGGAGACTCAAGGTTGGATACATTTTTGTCTTTATTTACCAATAGTTCATGCTCTGTGTGCTTCTACTTTAGATATTATTATGGCTGAGAAAATAACGCAATGATAATTTATTAATTCATTGCTTTGTCTTCCACATTTAATTTTATGATCATTTAAATTGTAACAAATGTATCATAACTCTTTTTTTAAGATTGGGCATTATGGATAAAAGTTAATCGTTAAGTATTTTTATGAAATGAACATGTATTCAGAAAAGATGTTTTTAACTATATTTTTGCGCTGTTTATGTGCAGGTGCCAGCGTGATCAGTACAAGATGTTCAGAGACGTACCGCATTCGTTCAGCCTGCGTGACCCTGTTTGGATTCCCCCTGTGGTACCCGTCTGAGAGCCCACGCACTGTTATTCAGGTATTACTGTCTTCTCTGTGCGTTCTCATCCAATATCTCCTCTAGCCTCTCTGTCTCGCCTTCGGTCTTATTCCATTTCCCTTCTCTTCTTCTCAACGTTCATCTCAAAGAAATAGATTGTACCCAGTTTTTTCCACTTTCCCAGACACTGACAGCACTGTTTGCTCCTCCCTGCCCAGGGCTACCCGGTGCTTCTCCCGGGGAAATGTTGGGCGTTCCACGGCGTCCAGGGGACTCTTGTGATCTCTCTGTCTCACCCTGTCACTCTAACACATGTGACGCTGGATCACCTGCCGCGCTACAACTCCCCCACCGGCCGCATCGACTCCGCCCCCAGGGACTTTGAAGTCTATGTGAGTGGCTCCGGTCCGCACACAGCAAGGCCACCTATCACTGCTGCTGCTTTAACAGGGATTCACTGGATGGAGGAGACTATTATGTTTTTATCAGATGATAGAAGCTTTGTAATTTTACTGTGACAAAATCATCTTTCAAGATATCGTCATTAAGGTTACATCAGTTGGTTATTCTTTATTTTTGTTTGTTTTACAATCACAGTACAGGCCTGTCACTCTGCAATCAAACCTTGAAAACACCTAAAGACCAAGTCTGCGTCTGAGAAGTCGCCACCCTGACATAATTGTTAATTGGCTTTTTTTCTTTTCTAGGGCATGAAAAATGACACAGAAGAAGGAACGCTGCTGGGAACCTTTACTTACGATGAAAATGGAGAGTCCACGCAGACGTTTCGGCTGCCTGTGAGTCGATACTGATGACTATGAATAGGACATAAACTAACCACTTCCTGTTCCATGTTTAAAGCCTGAAGTTAGCAGTAGTGCTTGCCGTAAAAGGCAAATAATGTAAAAAAAAAAAAAATTTTTATCTTTTTTCTCCTCTTCTTTTGTGTCCTCTCTTTCTATTCTTTCCTTTTCTTTCCTTCTGCAGAACCCCAGTGACGTGGTGTATCGATTTGTAGAGCTGCGTGTCCTCAGTAACTGGGGACACGTCGAGTACACGTGTCTTTACCGGTTCCGTGTGCACGGACAGATCGCCTCCACGTGAGACGTGAAACTCACTGACCGCGCCGCGACGACTCATTCCAGCTTATAAGGAAGTACATTTGCAATGTACATGATTTTAAAAGAAAGAAAAGTTAAATTCAACTGTGTGGTCTGAGGTGTGTTCAGGGTCTAATGCTACTGAAAATAACAGTGTTGAGTGAAGTCACTCCTGTGTGGCAGCTGGTTTTAGATTGCTTCATGTCAAAGTCACAGAAATCATTGGAGGTATTTTGTGAATGATTCAACCCTTCTGCCTCACTAGAAAGGCTGATGTGAGTCCTGAGAGCCCTAAAAATATTATTTTTATTTTTTACTTCACTAGGAAATTTCCTGCCGTGATCATAACATCCAAATATTCTCACATTTTCAGAATTGTAACCCTATAAAATGCCTCTTTGTTTACATAAAGCCACCATTCATGAACAGATTTTTCCAGAATACGTAACATTTTTCCTCTGCCGTTGACATTTGAATTTATTAAGAAGAACAATACTTGTTATTGCAATGCATCAAACAGTTTATTGCTCCGTAATACAGCAGAAATAAACATAGGGCAAATCAGGAAAATGACATGTTTCTCCTCACAGGATGAAATGAAAAAGTGTCTCAGTGTGGTGAAAAATAGTAAAACCACAGTATGGAGCCAGGGCTCTTACACCCAGCCGGGTGTAAACGAATACGTGGTTTATGCTGAAATTGACTGTGATCAAAACTGGTTTTAATGGGTTTCATTGTAAACATTTTTCTCCTGAAGAGTGTTTTGATTTTGGCTACACAGTTTATTATAGAAATATTATGACATAAAAACAGCCAAAATGACAATTTTCCATTTTGTCCCTAGTGAGGCACAACTGTTAAGTTTCACACTTGACTTTGATTAAATGTAAATCATAATAAAAATGTCAAGTGTTTCTGAAAACCAAAAATCCACCTAGTAAAACCATCTCGGAGAATGCATGCTTTCCCTGTGCCACAGAATAATGTTTAACCTTTTGTTCTAATTAATTATTACTATTTATCGTGTTTTTCCTTTGCATCAGTACAGCGCACAGTCCTGCCTGGGACCTCCCTAATATACAAACATTTCTTCATACCAGTTAAGTGTTAAATGGCTTTACTTCACCTTGCTAATAATTATTATAAGTATTATTTACTCATTAAATAAGCTTTACCCCGGTTACAAGCTTGCACCTCAAAGTTTTGTACAACAACACACACGATTTAAAAACACAAATAAGGTTAAAAAAATAAGATGCTCTGTCTATTTCTCTGTGCACTAAATTAACTACAATATTTAACATATTTACAATATAATGATCTACTTTGAAAAGTTCTCAATCATGCATGTAAATTTTCTGTTATCCCAAATAATTAAACAGCTGTTGCACCATTGTGGCAGAACCATTTTGGTTGCTGCAGATGTTGACTGATGGGTCGAACTGTCCCATGAACAATAGGTAGAAATTCTGCAGAGGGCAGCAGCGAATGTGTTTTTCAATCAGTGTTGTTTCATCTAATAATTCTAAACAGAGAAAATATGCAGCTTTTGTACCTTTGCTTATCTTTCAGCAGGTTTTAACTCTCAGTCAGTATCGACTTTTCTTCACTGGTACTTGAATACTTGAAAACCTCTTTTTCTAACCTCTTTGAAAAGACGTCATGTTGACTTCATGACATTTAACTTCCTTGTACATGACGCTTACATTTTGTATGAGAAAGAAAAGTGTTATTTATTTGTAAAAATGTGTTAATGACACATGAATTGACGAATGCGTACCTGTTTGTTGTACAGAACATTTACACAAGAGATGGTGGAGAAAGTATGACATATCTTATTCTTATCATGAAGCGCACTAGAGTTGAATCTGGGTAAAAATCCATCATTTCCCACAGATTCATGTTCAGAATGTTCTGGTTTAAAATGACATAGAAAGAGAGAGGTAGACTGGGTTTTCTTTGTTTTGAGACTGTTGTGATTTGCACCATGACAAATTCAGTATCAGGAATAATTTATTTTGTACTTTTATATTTTGATATAATTTGTGCATACATTTCTAATCTTAGTGCATTGTATTTTGTGTTTGTAGTCAATACAAGGAATCTAGTACAGTTTTCATGCTCTGATGCTTGATAATATGTAACCATGAATTATGATTTTATATGCATTGTGCACCATGTATAATACATCTACATTTTCTTTTACTTTTATTACCTTAAAGAGGTATTTGAAAGCTGTTGATCAGCCCGTACAGTGGAGATGCTTTTATCTTCGTGTTAACTCTCACCTGAACACACAACACAGGCCGTTTAATTCTCACAGCTTCTTGTTGGTGTAAGGCTGTAAAATGATCCACTCCTTCCTGTCTGATAATGCATGACGACTATTTTCACTTAACCATAACCCGGCTCATTTAAAGTGCCCGTACACGGGATGTAGAGCATTTAGATTGGCTGCACACGGCTCTCAACTGAATCTTTAAAACAATAAATTCAGAAAATAATTTCCATTTCTTCTTTTTTTTTCTTTGAATTAGACAGATTCATGTGTCAGGATCTGCCTGAGTATCGATGCCTATTTCTAAGCCAAACCGGGATGTTTGTCTGATTTATGAAATAAAACATTGTAATATATGCTTTTGTCACTGTATCTATTGATGTTAAAGGATCTATTTTCTAATATTTTTTTTAAATATTTTTGTGGAGAATTTTGCTTATCACAGAGTATACTTAAAGGTTTCAACAAAGTCCTCAAAGTTCAAAAAATGAATTTTTCACCACACAGCAGATGCACCTAGACAGCTATTTTCTCAAATATAAAACAATTTTACATAGAAAATCAAATCAAATTTACATTATGACTGAGAAAAATAAAGAATAAATAGGATTAAAATACAGCTAAATATACATAAGTGCAGTTCAGCTTGAGTCAGTTGTTGAAAACTTGAAATAGTTAATAGCTAACAACTTTTCAAAATTACGCCAGGTGTCTTTTTCTGCATTATATATTGTGTAAAATATGGTATGCTTTAATATGCACTTAACAGCATAAACACATTCACTGAATAACGGTCGTTAAAATTGAATAGTACATATTGAAGAAATAAAAATTACCACCAATTAAAAAGGAATTTTAAGGTAATTTCAAGATTTGCTTCAAGTTCAACCACCCAAGTTTTTCTCTCGCTGAAGACAAATCTATAATTTGAAAAAAAAAAAAAAATCTTTTGTCTGATTTCACACCCAATATCATGTGTTTAACATAAGTAATTAATGTGGCGTCATCAACCATCCAGGGTACAGCTAGCACGTGGTTTTACATGCGATGGCCGCTCTAAACTATCGCTGCAGTTTGTGTCTCGGCAGCGTAGCGGCAGTCACACCTCATGCTGGGAAGCTGTTTGGTGCGTACGAGATAACTGAGCGGCTGAACTAAGCTGGCCATGGAGAGAGTGGTGTAGCTCAAACAGGTGAGGATGGAGAAGGGGTGGAACAGGCTGGGACCAAATATCCTCATCAGGTACTCGAATAACGGGGGCAGGTAGTGGGTGTTGATCAGCACCAGCACGGTCAGCACCGTCCGAAACGCTCGCTTCTTCACTGGATGCACCTCCTTCTTGTTGGGTCCTGATCGTCGGAGGGACTTGAGAATCAGGATGTTGCAGGTCGTTATGGTTACTATGGCGCAGCCCAGGAGTCCCATTGCCGCGTTCCACTTGAACCCTACAGAAAGCTTTGCTAGAATGCTGCCAACGACAGTCCCAACGAGCACCAACGAGCACAACGACAGGCGCAGTCTAGGGTCCTTGAGTCGGAGGAAGACCAGCGGATGGCACACGGCCAGGTAGCTGTCCAAGGCCAAGACGCTGAGCAGCATCGGCCCTCCGGTTTGATTCATACCCCAAGACAGGAAGTTGGCGGCCTCCACGGTTTGGATCCACAGGAAACGGATGTACTCGGCGACGACCAGGAAGCAGAATGTCATGTCAAACAGAGCCAGGTGGAGGATGAAGATCTCTGAGGTGGAGCAGATGCCGGGTTTGTGCAGCAGGAGGTGTATGACCAGGGCGTTGGCTGGGATCGCCAGCGGGGGCACCATGACCACAGTGGGCAAGAAGTACCAGACAAGAACAGCAAGGTATGAGTTTGTGTTGTTGTGGTTCCCGGTAACGTTCAAGTTCTCCATCACTTCGGCCACTTTTAGGTCCTGTTAATGTTAAATGTCCAAGCTGAATATCTGTCAAAAGAGAGGATTCTACCATTAAAACTGTATTTTTATATTAAACCTCCCAAGAATACCTTTTTTGGTCACCTGGGGACAGTGCAACTCAAGGAACATGAGATTAGCATGCTATCAGTTTAGCAAGACTCTAAGGCTAACATGTTAGCAACATCTGTGAGGAGCGATGCTAGCATACATTTGTAGTCATAAAAATAAATCAACTTAGGCTAATTTTAGTCTAATTTTGATTGTAAGATGTCTTCACCGTTAAAATTTCTTAAGATACATTTTAAAAGGGGTTACCCTTGGATCAGAAGCCCAACAACTATTATATGTTTTTAAAAAATGATGTCTTATAACAATGTATTTTACCAATAAAGCTGAACGATTATGATCTTCATAAACAAGTTAAGATCAAATGATTCAGGAAAATCTGGACATTTTAAAAGATACATTTTGATTATGTGCAGAACAAAAATAAAATAGGTGTATTTACAATGGTGTCGTGTTCCTTTGCTTCGTACCTAGCAAAGGATACCAGATATATCTTAAATCATCTCAGGGATGTTCCTACATTTCATTCCAGTGGGCTATCTTACTCAGTATAAATATTTTGGAACTTTCTCATCTTTGTAAAATACTCAATGACTAAAAAGTTCAATTACAAGCAGTTCACTGTCAGTGCAATATCAAAATGTCTCTGTACAACAGTTCAGTCTGCTAAAGTTTCTGTTTCGCTGCTGCA
>JAOWBC010001255.1:2317119-2333888 GCA_028566105.1 Hypoplectrus providencianus | reverse complement strand
TCATCATCATCATCATCATCATCATCATCCTGAGCTTCCTGATGTGGGCTCAGCTGCCACTTTCCAGCCGTGTTTACTGAACCCCAAATTAAAAAGCCAATTATACATGTGCGGCCTACGGGGGAAAACTTCCCTCCACTACAAAGGCTTCAGCGTCCGTCTCCCCAGTTTGCAACGATCCCCTGCACCGCCGTCGATCACCGTGCAGCCCCGCTAATGAACCAGCTCTCTTAAAAAGCAATCTCTGCTGCAGTGATTCACTCCTTTAGTCATTTGCTGCATCCATCCTCCTCCTTTTTTTTTTTTTTTTTAGCTTTTTTTTTTTTGCCACGCCCACTCACTTCGACTCTATTAGAAGCCAAAAGGCCAACCGCTGCTGTTAGCTCGTTACCGCTCCGCATTGTAATTGCGCGGCTGACTCACGCTGGCGTTTGCATAACATAAGTGGTAATGACAGTTCTCTGCAGATCATCCCGACGGTAAACAAAGACGCGCTCCTTGTTTTGCGGCGCTTTTCCCCAGGTGTGTCATTATTTTCAAGACAGGATGAAAACACCAATTCTCTGTTTTTTTTTCCGCTCCTCTCCCACCTTTCCGTCCTCCCTCGCTTCCTCTCGGATGCCTGCTGAACTGAGAATTGTTTGCTGCGAGGACTAGCGCTTCTGTCGGTGCCTGAAGTATTGAAATCATTAGTTTTGCTTGTGTGTGTGTGTGTGTGTGTGAGACAGAGAGAGTTAGCAGGGTGACAGCGGTCTCTCCAGTGGATCTGTGTGGGCCTGAGCGCTACCTTTTGAACAGACAGGCCTCACGGTGCCTTTCTGTGTGGGAGAAAAATGAAATGGCAGCAGACACAAGTGGCTTTACCGCCAATTCTGTGTGTGTGTGTGTTTGTTTACCCTGGAGAAGCAGCGAGCCTTTGCGAGGCGTGCACCTGCTTGTACTCGCTGCGTCCTTTTCATCTGTTTTCCCTGCAAACCGCCGCGTCCAAGCAGTTTGCGTCGCATTTCCCAAAATCGGCCGGTTAACGGTCGGCCTCGGGCTGCAAGGTCAGAACGCGGCAAGGTCCGTGCCGTGTGACCGTCGCTGCAATCAAAACAGCTTATTTGTAAATTGAGCCCAACGTGCAGGCGTGCACACGGCACAGGCCTGGGATTAGCTAAAGTAGGTCAACACCCAAAAACACAAGGCTGAAGGATTCGCTGACACACTCCCATTGTCTGTGTGGCAACCATTGTTATTATGGGAAACAGGAAGATGGAATCCATTAGAAAGGATCCATTTTGGCTCTGGTTAAGCCTCATGGCCTTTGCATTAGTCTATGGTCCAGGCGGTAATTGCTGAATGCACAGTATCAGGCCTGATGGGCGCAGAGAATGGCGCCTTTGTGTCCACTATTGTTGCTGCGTAATGCACAACAGGATACTCGATGGTTTTTAAAGCAACCCGCAGTCAGGACATCTCAGACCGTCCATCTGATTCTCACAGCATTAAAAAAAACTCAAAGGCAGAAAGAGGAGGACGAGAGGAAAGAAGTCACACCTGAGCGCGGCCGGCTCGTCCGACCCCGGCAACCGGTTTTAATTACAGGTCGATGGAGGCACTCGAGGAGAGAGCGTGATCAGAGCGGAGGGAAGAGAGCGAAGAGACGGCGATTAGAGAGAGGAATGTCGAGGGCGAGAAATGTAAAAAGGAACAGCTAGAGGGAGAGAAAAAGGGGGCGAAAGGGCAGTCTTAAAGGGGAAGCACGAGTGTGAGAAAAGGCTGGTGCGGCAGGAGGATGTGTGGATGTGAGGGAGAACAGGAAGGAGGGAGGGAGAGGAATAGAAATAGAGAGAGAGAGAGAGAGATATGTGGGGGAGGGATGCAGTGGAAGCGCTGAATAAAGAAAGAGCCAGAAGCTGTGTGTGTGTGTGTGTGTGTGTGTGTGTGTGTGTGTGACAGGAGATCACAGAGCGGAGGGGAGCTAGGTGGGAGAGGGTGTATCACAGCGAGCTCAGAGAGATGAAACATGCGCACACACAACTTCACGACGGCGGATTTGCAGATTAACAGATAATAGTTTGATTATGGAAACAACAGGAAGCCGAGGACCCAAAAGTAACGGCTGGATTTGTGCGGCTGAAAAAAATGTTTTTGCATGGAAGAAAGACTGTGAAATGATTGCAAAAGTTGCCAAACAAACACTTACTGTAACAGTAAAAAAAAAAAAAAAACGGTGAATTATTCAAAAGATAATTTATAAAAAAATGGATAATGGATACAGTAAACATCTGATTTTTTAAAATAATACCTATATACTTAAACAGCAAGTGACCTTTTACCTTTTTTAATTTTACTTTTATTGTACAAAATATAAATTACCTTCATTTGTGCATTTTCATGCATTTTTTTCTATTTTTTTTTAAATATACAATTCACTGTAATTTAACATTCAAGTCCATAAAGTAACTGAATAATACTGTTAAAAAATCTACAATATCCCATTATAAAAAATTATAGATTTAAAATTTCATTTTATGTTTAATATTTGTAATTCACCTTTTCATTGAATTTGCACTCAAAGGAGAAACCCCTGTACAATAGCCTAAATAAATAAATAGAAACATGCATTATTTATCTTCTTCAAGTTAAATAAAAATCCATGTTACGTAATACCTATGCACTATAATCTGCCATTACAATTTGTGAAATATATAGCTTCCTATATCTATGGATCCAATAGATTATTTCCCATTCATTTATAAGCTGTTTTGCTGTTACCAACCCCCCAAAAATCTGCCACTTCTTTGAAATAGCTGCTTGAGATTTTGATATTTCAAAGGAGGGAATCACTGAGCTGTATCGGAGCCAAGAGGAATCTGAGTAATCCATCTGGGTTAATCGAGTTGTGCTTCTGCGATTACAACCTTAATGCCAGCAAGATAACTCCAAAGGGCTTTAAGTGACGGCAGCAATATTACCCCACCAGCTCTGATCAAATTATTAGAGTCCATGCAAACACAGTGAGTGACAGAGGAAGAGACGAAGGTGAGATGAAGCGAAGATGGAGGAGAGAATCAGGTGATTTCTTTCAGCAGAGAGAGCGGGAGTAAAACGGCGATCAGCTCCGGTCTCCTGGCTCTGCTGTCATCGGCTCTTCACCGACTGAAAAGACGGCCGGTGCAAAGCCTGAAAGCACTTGGCACTCACCGCCGGTTCCTCCCATCGCTTTGAACACGCTCTGCAGACAAAAAGTTCACCAGATCTGCACCTTTAGAAACCACGGATCGTATGAGAAAAACGGTGGGGAAATATAGCTGCAACACTGCCCCCTAAATAAAGCTCATGTTTGGCTCTTTCTGTTTGCAAACTCTTTATATAAGTACAGGGATTCAGCCATTTTTATTTAAGGGATTTGGAAGATGTTTGGAGCAAAATAAAGATGTTTGTTGCCGCCATCATGGAACAAACACCTCGACCTTTGTCAGCAGAAAAGCAGCAAAAAGGATGTTAATGAACATGTCAGATTTCCTCACAGTATTAGCTTAAAGCTGAAGGCCGCGTTTTGGAAAATCACATCATAACACGTCACCTCAGCGAATAAAGAAATGAAACTGGAACGTTACAAGGTACGCTGAAGCTTATGGCTACAAAACATCTGAAAGCTTTGCATAAAGAGCCTGAACCATCTCTATCTGCTGCATCTCAGCCATGTAACCACCAGGTTTTACACAAATGTCTCCTTTGAAGCCTGTTAATTCATTTTTTTTTGTGAGAGAAAACAAGCAACAGATAAACACTGAACCATATTTGACAGTTTCAGCTCTACAAAAGAGGAAGTTTGTGAAATAACGCTCCCGTGTGTGAACCGTTGAGCTTTTCTGGCAGAAGTGAGAATGAGCAGCGGAGAAGTGATGCTGTCAGCGTGTTGCCTGACTCACAGTGACGGGGATATTTTAGCTACAGCGCTCGCCCTCCTCATCTATCGCAACCCGGTAACTGGAAGAGAGGAAAGGGCTTAAGGTCAGGTCAGCAGCGCCGCAGAGGTCAAACCGCAGAGGTCAAACCGCAGCGTGTTGGCACCACATGCAGATCTGTGCCGATGATTATTATAATGTAGAAGCTGGAAGAAAAGTGATAACTTGACCTTGTTTATGCAAATCCAAATATTTGCATTTTTGGTTTGTTACAGTATCAAAATGCTATTTTTCTAAATCCTTAATAAAACTTTCTCTCACTTGACTGGAGATAGATTTCTTCATGATAATGTTGCTGTGTATATATATATAAATGTGTGTGTGTATGTATGTAGAGGAGGATTAAATGAGGCACACACTTCAACGTCTCACTCCTCTGCCATGCTTTGGTATCATATTTGTTATAAATTTACAATGTAAAGAGACTTTATGGACGCCCTATATATCATTAACCAAAGCCATCTGTTATGTTTCTTATCAGTGACAGCCTGTATGTTCATTGCTCGGAGAAGCAGAGCACGAGCACAGAGGCTAACATAAAACAATAAAACAGGACGAGGCATTGAGATACAGTCACTCCCATGTTCATGTTGAAGGTAATAACTAATTAAGTTTTTGTCAAAGGAGTCTGGTGGCTTTGAGAAGAGCATTAAAACTGCTGTGGGTAGGGAATGCAGCAAAAAATAAAAAATAAAAAATGTTGCCGCCCAATAAAAGGACAGCCTTTAAAACAATAAATATGCTCCTTTTTTATAAAATTTTCATCCCTTTGTGGTGCTATCAGACAGCCCTTTATGATGAGGAGCGTTAGCCACCAGACTCCATTGACAAAACCCACAATTTAACTCACTGACCATGGAAAAGGCTTCCTCTGCTTTGTTTGTGTTTGTGTGTGAATTTCAGGTCTGAACTAACAGTATATTTTGTGCTGTGATTTCCAAACTCTGCAAAGCTAACAGTGGCTAAGCTAGTGCTAGCATGTGCAGCTTACAATGGTTAGCTGCATCCCTGTTAGCGGCTAAGGCTTCGTGGTCATTTGGCTGGAAAATAACAGCCTGAGGGGCCTTTGTGTGTTTTAATGGGAGCATTACGTTGGTACTCGAGAACTCAGTCCTATAAAACAACCTTACATCACCAAACTGTTGATCATGAACGGCAATAATCAGAGAGGCTGCAAGACTCCTGAAGCAACAGCAACACAGCGACCAGTGTTTGACCAGTGAAAACCACATAAGGATCATGGTCATAAAATAGTCAAATATTTATTATGTTCTGTAAGTTTGGCTTTGTGCGGTTCCTGAACACTTTAAGCATACTTTTCTACATATGCAAACTTATGAAAATAGCCAAATTCTCTTTGGGGAATCTGATCTGGCTCCACAGCTGTTTGAAAAGTTCGTGCTATCATACACATTTTCTCATGAAGATATTTTCCTTTTTCGTATCTGCTTGGCACCTGTAGTTAAGCTGCTTATTTCACTACAGACTTTTCACTTCCTGTTCCTGAATGCAGCACTGAAGACTCACATAAAGGTATTTATAAAAGAACTCTCATCAAATAGTAGCTGGTAATGAGCACTCATCTACATAATCTTAATAACTTTTTCTGCAAAACTGCCTTTGTAATTGTGATTTAATTACCCCGGTCAAATTATATCGCAGTGTTCCCATTATGTTGCCGTCTCACGTTTGAGATGCATGTTACTTCAGGCTCAGAAACTAACCGGTGAATTCAGCTGCATTCATGCCGTACAGACTGCAATGGGCCAGCCAGATCCAAGATGCATTTGTTGACTCATTCCACCACCACGTACCTCACCTCACACAACCCTGAAAAAGCACATTCAGACCTGCAATACTGACACACTACACCCTCACAAAACCGTCCTCTGTCTGCAGCCCCCCTCGCCGCTTGCAGCTCCTTCGGTGTCTGACGGAGAGTTTTCCAAGCGGTGTGACAGATTGATCAGCGGACGCCGTCGCACGTGTGACAGCGACGGTGTCCGATCGGGTTTGGCAGATTTGCGCCGCAGCGAAACTCATCCAGACTCGTAACAAAGTCCGGTGCCAACTGCAATCACAAGGCCTTTCTCTGCACTCCACAGCTCACTTATCTGTTTCGAGGCACAGTTCAGGAGGCGCCGTGCACGCTGGGAATTCAGAGCTGCTGGGGCTTTGACTGTGTGTGCATTTGTGAAGTGAAAAATGTGTTGCTGCTCGAGTAAATACATGTCCCCTTAAAAGAAACTGTGGCTCTTTTGTGTGCGCAACTGTTATCACCACAACACTGGGAGCCTTCACACCACACCCCGGCTCACGCTCAGACTTGACATTTGGGAGGTTAATTTTAGCGAAAGCTCAGAAAAGAGCAGGGAAGCAAGGCAAATGGAAAGCAAACCCCGCAAATAAACTTATGCAGCTTCCAGAATTAAAATGCCAGGAAATATAGCTACATAAAACCCGAACTCCACTCCCTTTTTTCCGTGATCCATGACTCCCTTGTGGCTTGAAATCCTCCTTCAACCTCTCCGTGACCCGTCTGAGAGCAGAAAGGATGTGACATTTTAAATACATCTGCTTGAGAGCTGGTGGCGTTACTTCCAACAGCAACATGACGCACCATGAGGCGTCTGCTCTTAATTTGGAGAATCAACAGTGGATCTAAAAGGATTTGGCAGGTTTCTAGCTGACCACTGACCTATTTCAACGTCAATGTTTTTAATCAGGCACTGTTCCATGCAGATGCGACCTATAAGATGCCAAGTCCAACATATTGTAAAACTCTCAGTGAGAAATGTATGTATTTGACCCAACACTGCTCAGATACATGCAGCTGGTTCAAGAAAAAAAAAAAAAAAGACTGAAGAAGAGTTTGTGAAACAGAGACAAAAGTCTTGCAACATTACCCACAGCGATGGCTCAATTCAAGTGCCACTTATGATGACGCCTCAGATCTGCTTCCTGCAGCGTTGCCATAGAAGCCTCACATTTTAAAAAGCCAGCGACATGCTTCAGTTTTCTGTCTGAGCAGCTTCGAGCACCTGAATCCACCTGGTGGGGAACAGGCTGTCCCTGGTGGAGGTCGCTCTGACCCGGGTTCAGTGTTTCTACCGTTCCTGCAGGATGGAGCCACTGTGGGTGAAGAGCTAGTTAATTGCAAAACTGAGCTGAAAAAAAATGAATGCTGCTGTCCTTGACCTCGGTGCGGTTACGTAACCACCCGAAATGCTGCAGAGAGAGGGGCAGTGACGGGGGGCGGATAATTACTGGAACTGAAGAATAGCAGGCACTATTTTAGACTAATAAATAACCACAATATATGTTATCTTCACAGGCAGAAAATATGACTCATATTCACATATTCAGAGTTTAAATGGCTGATGTCAAACCCTGAACTGTCCACCAGGAGGACAGGCTTCATGTCCGGTCGGAACAAAAGCAAACAACATTTTCCGAAATTTGTGTAACTTACAATTTCTAGGTAACTTCCGTGCTTGTTTGTTTTTTAAAAAGTAGCTAACATTTTGTTTACATAATCTAAATTGTACTTTTTAATGTAACTTCAGTGGTTTATTAATCACATTTCGAGATGTTATTTATGTTACGTAACTTATGTTTTTCATGCAGCTTATGTTTTTTTGATGCAACATTTTTTTTCTTTTTTTTTTACCTCTGTGAATCAAATTTGTGTAACTTACATCTTTTTTTTAAGTAACTAACCTTTTTATATAAAACTAAGTTTAGTTTTTTTTTTTTTAACATAACTTACGCCTTAACCTATAACGTACTTTTTTACAGAATCATTTTTTACATAACTTTGCACCATAACTTCATCATCGTTACTACCTCACATACATTTATTTTTACCTAAACAGGAGTTTATTTGCATTGATTTTGTACCCTAAACCCTATCTGTACGTGTCATGATGTGTGCTACTTTTACAACCTTTTGCTCATATGAGTCGTTGTGTGGTTTTGACAAGCCGTCGCATTATGTCGTTTTTTTTTTTTCTCTTTTGGCACTACTGCTACTGCTACGATGGAATAAATGTGGAAAGATCAGGAAATAAAGATCTCTAATACAGTGCACTGCAGGCTGGGTACTTCACATCTCCAGTCCAGAAATACTCCATTATTCTCTTGGCCGACAGAGGGGTCACGGTGGCTGCAGCCTGTCGCGGCGGCCACCAGCCTCTGTCAGAATCAGAGCTCCTTCAATCTGAGATAGCGGCATTACAGCAGTAAGACCACTGAAGGGGAGTGGAAGAGACAGACTGCCTGAGACACTTTTAAAGGTTTTCAGCTGCCAGCTCAGAAATCGCAGTCTGGAAATGCTTCAATTAGAGTGTCAGGGAGACTCAGAGTACTGACCCTCTGTCGTTTCTCATGTCAGAGAGCCGGTTCACTCAAATCACAACGAAAGATTTTCTGTCTTGCAGTTAGTGGTATGTAAATGTTGCAGTTTTGGTTTTGGTTGGTTTCGAGACATCTGTTGCTGACATGGATGCTGCCACATGCAAATATCAATTAAATGCTACATTTTCAAGCTGCATTCATTTATTTTTTGCCAGCAAACACATAGCGACATTAGCATTTTTAATTCAACTGCAGCTTTTTGGCTAACTGAATGTAACCCCGGTGCTCTTTCGTCTTTCGGCTCCGTTATGGTCTCTACCGACTCTTGAGGGAAACATCTTTCTTTTTTAGCTGCTAAATGTTCCCCTGTGTTCACCAGCTAACTGCTAACTTTTTCTGTCTGCTATTTGCTGATAGGCTCAAGTGTACAGTGAGATTTTCACAGATTTTGCTGCTAAAATAAGGTTTTGAGTCCAGATGCAGGACATAAAACCAAAACAGTAGGCTGAAATAATCTAAAATGCTCCTTAGAGAAGAACTTCAAGAAACCCATTTACAGATAGTTATTGTGCAGCTTTGAAAAATTAAAAAAGCATCATGTCTTTCTAAACACAAAATCCTAGTAACTCTGCATAATTAACTTGCAACCCTGTTAAGAGTTTTCACAGGAAATGGCATGAGGTGCTGCATATTTTAAAGGCAAAATAGGATTCACAACACAATCCTGAATTAAGTATTGTGTTGTTGCATAATATCCCAGCCTACAGACTGCATTGTAAATTGACTAAATACATTTTTTTTTAGAGAGATTCCTGCAAAAATAACGCTACAATGATGATTTTTTTCTATTTGTTGGCTATTTTTTGTTTTATTATAAGAAAAACATAATTTCTTCCAATATTGTGAATTTATCACAATTACAGGATCAGTAATTAACAGCAAAATAAGTTATCCATTCTTGCCCAAATTCATGCCGCCTTTCATTCTACCAGCCACTATAAATATGTTGTTATGTGACTATGACAAATACATATTTCACTAAATATTCCCATATCCATTGAATTTAAATAAAAACAGAAATTTCATAATAATGCTGAGAAACCTGCACAAATAAAATCCAAACTGGACGACAAGGTGCCACCAGATGCCAAATTTTGGGGCTAAACGGACCTAATAATCGTCAAATAATGCACAATTAAACGCATGAGTCATTCCTATATTTGGATGATTTGTTAGCAGCCGCTCAAGCATGACAATAAACACCCACCGACTGGCTGTGGCTCCACGTTCAGCTCATGGATTTTTTTTTTTTGCGGCGTCCACATTGACCACTTGGCAGCCAAGCTAACTGGCTAGCATCTCAGGCGCCCTTATCTTCTTCCCTTTCCGTCAGCGCGAGCTTCACCTGCACTCGCAGCGCTGACTGTAAAGGTCAGGAACGTGGAGGAAAAAGAAAAAGGAAAAAAAAAAAAAAAGAAAAGAAAAGGAAAATGCCAGGCAGCCTGAGCTACTTGTCAGCAGGGCGTGTGTTAGCGAGAGGAGCTGCATGCTAGCATGTACGGCCCCTCTGGGAGCTTTGTAAATAACCCTGGGCTGTTTGCTGCACACATGCTAATCTTCACACCCACACACACACACACACACACCTTCTTATCGACAGCGTTTCAATCTTCCCCTAGCTGACACCTCATTGTCATTCTTTTCCTCCTCTCCCGTCTCCCTTTCAGCCTTTTTCTCTCCGTCTCCATCTTCCTCTCCGCTCCAGGTCTTTTACAACACAGAGAAAGTTTGCTGACATTTTAAAGCTCCCTCCGCTTTCACATCGTACTCAACACCGAGATATTCTGCATAGACCTAGCAGAGTATTACGGCACATCAACACGCCGCATTATTCATTATTTTAATGAAAAATCACCGGAGGCGATTACATGACATGAAACGGCTTCAGGCAGTGAAGCACAACAGGTATAGATTTTAACTCAAAGGTGTGATTACTGCTAGGGAACATTGTTTGTATTAACACAGTGACATAGATTAAGTAAGGGAAGAAAAGAAAATGAGATTTGTGTCGCTCGGTAATGAACTTGACACAGTGCAACAGATCATTTCGTTGTGTCAAATGAACAGGAAGCTGCATTAATCAGTCCCTGCAGAGAGCTAGCTGTTGCATGTCTTTTTTTTCTACTAGGCCTCTAAACAACTCTGCACAGACTGGCCGTCAAAGCCGGTCGGACGCTGGTTAAGTCACAATGTGAAAGTATGAATATAAGGTGTCATTTAAAGCTGAGCATGAACTGTTGAGTTCGTGCCAACATAGAAAACATGGAGCCTCTGGGCACCTGCTAATGCTGTTTACACAGTTCCAAACCATGACGAGCTGAAATAACTTAGTTGTTTGGTTAATGACATGCGAAAGTATTTTGTTTTCTTTAGGACATACAAGTCACACAATGGATCTGATTGAAAGGCCTAGTCTGTAGTTCTTGAGTTTTTAACTTATTGCATGAGCTTTAAATAACAACATTTCAATCCTAGACATCAAAATAGATCAGTTTGTCAAAAATTGAATCATTAAATGTTTTTGTGGCTCACAATACAGAGCTGTGTTCTAAAAATAGCATGCATACCTAGGTTAAGGGCAAAACACTTCCTGGTTAGCTAAAGTAAAGCTAGTAGTAAAACAAATATTTAAATGCCACAAGTGAAGCGGTTAGGAGGGTGACGTTTGCTCCAGAAGCGACATACAAAATCTAAGTTAGGTAAAAAGTTGTTATCTTTGTTTTCACATGGGGCATGAACCCCATTTTTCTAAATGAAAGACTACCAATTGTTGGCTGGTTCACCTCCAAACCTTCGCCATTTAAACTCAAAGTTTTTCATACAAAACAACATTTCCCATACTTCTGTAAACTTCAGATAGCAACATATCAGGCATGACTTGATTTGACGCCACTCAGGCCAATGCAACCTGGCTTTAACAATTATTGACCGGCCTCTCATGAACACCTGCAGCCTTTTGTTTCCATGGAAATAAAGTATGATACAAGCAGGCAGTCACACGGACACTAACCCGAGTCAGAAAACGTCCATGTTTAATGATCTTTATCAGCAGATGGAGTTCACTGTGGTGGAATAGTACATCTATAAATTAATGACCTTTACTCTGAAGCTTTTTAATGATTGCTCACTTATGTGGCTTGAGAGTTCAGAGGTCAACAAATGGAGCTGTTGGCCATTTAACATCACTCACAGGTGTTTTTCAGGGTTAGGGTTAACAAAAGATCATCCAACATGGACCGTTTGCTGGAGAGGGGCCTGAACTAGGATATGAATGTCAGAGCCAAACGCTTTTTGTGATCCTGAATCCTTCCTGACAGCCTCCCTTCCCTCAGGGGGGTTTGAGGCTGAAACATCAAGCTGGTTCTGCTTCTGCTCCTGACAGCGGACAGCCACCATTAACTGGACCATGAGAGAAAACTAAACCAAACCACAGGTCAAACAAAGGTCATTTAAAAGCGGAGATTCAAAGCCAACAACACAGGTGGTGACAAATTAAACATGAATATCAACGTTCCAACAAAAACTGTGCCACTGAAGACAATAATATATGACTGAAAGCTCCAAAACAGCAAGTAAATGGACTTTAAGGTTATATCTGACACTTTTCCACCAAGGTAAAAATAGGCAATGATACCTCAACTCTATTACTACTGGGTTTTTTTACTTTTTTTCTATGCATTCCCCCAATTTAAACTCCAACAGATGAGTCACAGTGGTTTGATGAGCCACTTGTTGCTTCTCCTGTGCTTCGGTTGAATGGAGCCAAATGGAACATTAAAAACAAAAGTAAAAAAAATAATCTGACTCCATTTCCAGTGAAGTCCATGATGCATCTTTGGTTGAAACCACAGAGACTCTATATCCTGTCTGAAACTATTCCCCATGATGCAGCTCAGAAAGTCCCTGCAGCACTATTCCACATTAATCTCCTCTCAAGGGGCTCATAAGTGTTTCTACTCCAGAAAGACAGATGATATACATAAATTAGATCTTGCAAATTTCCTGTAATATTTGTTTTAATAGTTTTCATTCCAGCCTCACCTTGCACAAAGAGTCAAACCCTGCACTCTGAGGGAACGCACCCTGAACCTACCACTGATTAACGGGAATGTACAGATTCATGCCAGCTGTGATCTGTTCCAGTAGGACAAGTTCAACTTCATCAGCACCTGCAGACTTTTAACTTTGCATGTGCCGCATGCAAAAGAGGCGCCGCGGGAAAAAAAAAAAGCTGATTCGGCTCCGACACAGCAGGACGAGGCCTCATCGTTACTCAGCTGTTGCATTCGCTAATGGTGCCGAACCACAAAAAAACATCCATCCATCCATCCAGGCCTGGTCGCAACGGGACGCCATCGAGGATATTACACTCAAATATCCTGCAAAATGCAAAGAGAGGGGAAGTTGATGCTATTGAGGCTTTGGTCAGCAGAGACTGATCTGCATGTTTAAACATCTACAGGACGATAAAAACATGGAGGAGCACAGAGGATGGAAGGGATACAAATATGTCAAATGCAACTGTTGGCCTGTTTTATTATTATCTGATTTAACGTATTATGCTTATACCTGATAATGCCATTATTCACTAACCCTTTGAACAACAATAAGATCTATTAATGTGAATATTTTCTAATGAGTGACTCTAATAACACAAAGTTATTCACACAAATTTACATTCTCCATGATTCTGTAAACATCACGGTGACATACATTGATTTTAAGCCACACAGGCCGCTGCAACCTGGCTGAAACAATTATCGAGCGGCCTCTAATGAATGCCTGCCACCTTTTTGTTGAGGTAAATAAAGGTTTCTGCTGATACGGGCAGGCAGTCACACGGCGGACACCAACCGGAGGCCAAAAGAGACAAACGGGGGATTTCTTGTCTTTTTTTCTTCCCCACTCCACAAAATCAAAAAAATTAGCAAATGAACACCTGTCCCATCAGGCCACCGTGGCTGGCTGACTCTGGGGGTGAGCGGAGGGGACTGGCAGCTCATTAAACCCCGCAAGACAACCTGATAATGAAGCGAGAGGTGGGAGAGTGCAGTTAGCACCTCGCCCCCGATTAGATGTTACAGCATGACGGAGAGGAGCACGCACCGACACAAAAGGTAAAAAAAAGCCACACAAAGACTGAGAGGTGATAAAAATACCCAGCAGGCAGGAGGCAGGAGAAGCAGCTACGGCTTTGTTAAACTATAAAAAAAACTCTCTTACATTCAGGCATATGCAACACTGCATAAATCCCATAAAGCAACAGGGTCTAATTGAGATCTCTGTGATTCAACAACATCTGTCGGCTCCTCCTCATCTTGACTCTTCCACATTCAATCAACCACACGTTGACACACACACGCCACAGTCACACAGGCCCTGTTAGTGATGCTAAGGCTCGCTTCTCGCGCCGGGCTGCTATACATTTGCATGTGTTGGCCTCCGTCTGGGTGCTGTTTTGCATACGGGTGTGCAGCTGGGACTGGGTCCTAAAGAATCAGTGTCCTCACTCAACTGGGACTTCTTCACAGGGTCTGCTTTTACACGGTGTGATTGATTTAAAAAAAGGTAATGCAGGCCGGTCATTTTCCCTCTGCTGGGGTCAGGCTGCCACTTAAAAGCTGCTAACCCTGAAAGTATTTTATAAGCTTGAGTTTTTGTGGAGTGTAAAGGATGTTCGATGTTAGTGCCACCCTTTATGTGACATAGGGAAATATCGAGTTTCGCCGTACAGCAGAGCATTGAAAAAATAGTAAACGGGTTATTTTACGTGCATATTCAGGTCGCAGTTGTAAAAAAGAGGCTACAATTTATGCTGCAAAACCAATGACCTCGTTCAGGGCAAATAACTTCCTGGTTAGGTGTTATAAAAGACAGTTTAATCAAAAAATAAATGTAAGTAAATGACAGAAGTGAAGAATCTGTATTATTAGTTCTATTTTCAATTGTCAAACAAAAATAAAAAAATGAAAAAGTGACAGATTATTTTGTTTTTCATTTCTTTGATTTTTGAAATATGAAAAACCAGACACACTCCCAAATGAAATGAATCAAGGTTGAAATGAAACCAGAGTTATAGAAGTGTGCAGGTTTAAAAACACCTTTACATCTACAGAAATGTTTTTTTTTTTTTTGTGAGATCTGAGCAAAGTAAAGATTAGTTGGACGCAATCCATAATTCAAGTGACAGTATTTTCTACGGAGAAGGATTTCTTTTCCTCTCGGTGCAGACTTTTAGAAAATCACCTTACACTGAGAATAATCGATGGCGAGACTCGATGGTCTCTGCGCCAACGCCACAAAAACGATCGTCAGCACATTCGTCACACCCGGCGATGAAGGGAATTCTGATTAAAACTTAAAAATCAATGTTTTAGGTGAGTGTCCTCCAGGATTTTTTTCATTTTACAAAAAAAAAAAACAGAAAAAACAATCCATCAGCTCGAGCTACCTGTTCCTGCAAACCAAACACCTGCTCCTGACTATACGACTATTCTTAGACGGTTTAATATGAAGATTTGTTTCCCTTTTTGCCTTCGCCATCTGTAGCCCATCTGTTTCAAAGCGACTTTCTCTGCCTGGAGGTTTCTCTCATGAAGTGCAGCATATAAAGGTGTAAAGTATGGAGAAAAAACTGCCTGCAAACCTGCCGTGGCAGAGCGGTTTGGAGCCCGGGAAGCCTATAAAGATGATCTGAAAGTCTGCGAGACAAAAGCAAATGCGTAAATCTAAGGCAGGCAATTAATTATGTTCCTAAGACCTTTAAAACATTCAAGTTAAACAATCAGAGGAGGAAATAGCTTCTCTTGTTAATCTGCTCTCAGCTCATTGATCCAAACTTCTTACAGGGGTCAAAAACTTTAAAACAAGCCGCAAACCGCAGCGCCTCTCCTCACTGACACCAAATTTGCTGCAAAGTTTCACCAACAGAACGCTCCGGCAGGCCGTCCACTCCACTGCTCTTTCAATTTCCTGCTCTTTGCATTGCTTACATTTTACATTTTTTGGGCATCGGAGGCAGAATAAGCTTCATTTCCTGGATCGCTACTATTTCAATCAACCGGCTGTATAAAGAGAGAGCAGGCGGGACGGGGCCTCCGCTGCCCCGGCAACGGAGCAGCAAAACAAAATTCCTCTGACCCTAAAAGGATCCCGGCGGGAAAGAAAGTCAGGCGAGAGGAAGAAGGTGGATCTGTTTAATGAGAGTAATTAGCGGGAGCAGAGGAGGACAATGTAGGAGACAGGATGTGATTCAGGGGGGCGACGAGGTTATTCTTAACGTGATGAGTTTCGTGCCTACAGTGACTCTGAAAAGGGTGAAAAGGTCATTCTGCCGGCATTGTGCCTGTTAATGCGTCCCATTCATGTATGTTGTTGTGCGCATTGTTTTCTTTGATTTGCTGGAAATTAACTTTCCCCCGTTAAGGACAAAGAAAAGTCTTGAACTTAGAAGCAGAACAACAAATTCCTGAATTAAGCCGACAATGGAGGAGCAGTGGTGAGACAAACGCAGCTGTATGCTCAAATAGATAAATTGGATCATTTAGATGCACAAACAGCCTCTCTATTTTCTCACAAAATGCTGCATTATGTCCCCGAAAACAGCGAGGGGGAGCGAACAGTCGGGGGGCTTTTCTCTAACTCCGTGCGTCGTCAATGAGTCTTTAAGAGCAGATTATGGACGCTGAAATGTGCACACAAATCAGAGCGAGCACACAGACGCACACTTCCTGCTTCACGCCGATTCTTTTTTGCTCATAAATGACTGGTTATGCTGAAGTGTTTTGGAATAGAAAGAGCACACACTCCTCCATACAGTCTCTATGTGTGTGTGTGTAAACCCACAGCGCTGTGTGACTGTTCAATTCAAGACAAAATAAAGCAAAGAAGCTCCGGAAACACTGCGAACGTGTCTTTAAACAACAGCAGCAACTTTTAAACACGAGAGAAAACTCAATCTGTGCACGGAGACACAGGCGTGACAGTGGATGCAGAATTTAATGTACTTTTTTGTGGTTTTTACGCAGAGATGACAAACATCCTGCATCGTGATCCTGTGGTCAGTTAAGGTAGATAATGGATCAAATGTCACATGAGTTATTCTGATCCTGTCGTCTGAACTGAAAGCTACAAACCCTGGTTTATATGATGATCAGCAAGATTTTAGGTTGGTTAAAACAGGAGGAAATGAAAGAAATGCTGCTTTCACATCAGCCTCAGTTACTGTTAATCCACACACATATCAGTCAATGTGGCGAAAAATAGAAAATAAACTTATTTTATTTTTCTATCTAATTGTTTCTTAAAGATTAAGCTTCAAATATGCTGCACAGAATAAACAAAATCTAACACGTCTGGGAGATATGACATGAAATATTCACAATTCTGTTTCTTATT
>JAOWBC010001255.1:2241690-2254071 GCA_028566105.1 Hypoplectrus providencianus | reverse complement strand
CAACTGTCTGTGTCTGTCAGCTCACTGTCAGCATGCCATCCATCACCAAAGCATCAAATCCAGCAAAGGAAAGAATCCTCAGAATCAAGTCTATGTGCATGTGTATAACAGTTATATTGTAATTATAACGGATGCAGCAATGTCTTCTTAAATTGCATCCATACACAACGACCTAATGTTAAGTGTATTGTTTACAAAATTATAGCAAGTTTTAACAGTCTGCTGATACATTTTTATCTTCCAGTCAACCAAATTATTGGCTACCAACATCTAAAATGTGAGGATTTAAAGCTTTTAGGGAGCTTTTTATGGAGGTAAAATGACAGGGATGACTACATGTTTCCATTCAGGTAGTGCAAACACACACATGGACAAAGAACTTTTCCAATTTTCTTGAACAAGATTTAGAGAATAAACATGCTATGTAATCATGTTTTGCTTTAAAATACACAACATTACTAACTGTATGATGTCTGCATCATAAATGACATTACCACCTATCCTGACTGCTGTGTGTAAACCAATCACTGGGGACTGGAGACTCACTGACACTGACCAGCCAAATGCCAAAATGTATTAACAGTCCTATTTGACAGACAGCTGGGTGTTAATTTAGACTGATGTAGATATAATCACAGGTTGAATTATTTACTTCACCAAAGACCTGCAGGAATAAACAACACCAGTTTCCAACCTACTACATGAAGCACAAAATGGCTTTAAATGATGCAAACACGCACGTTAAAATAGCTTTCAAGCTGTGTCTGAATTCTGACATGTAGGCACAAACAAACTGTGAATTTGTGTGTGAGTGTGTGCTCCTGTTTGCATGGAGCTGACAGAATGTGCTGCAGAGTGTGTGTTTGTGTTGCTAACATCAAATAGTTACTCACCAATTACAAAATCGCCTGACCTTTGAACCGCTGATCATCGTCATCACGGCTCAACTTGAAAACCCACGATTGTTATGAAAGAGCTTTATCATGAATGAAAAAATAGTTAAAAGTAGAGTTTTCTGCAGCAGTTCAATGCCATTTGATTTGGAATAAAAAAAATGATTATGATTATGTTTCAAAAAGTTGTAAAATGAAAGAATGTGAGATTTGTTAGATGCAGGGGAATGGTGCCTTCACTATAAAGCACACTAAGGCGGCTTTGGAGACATTAACACTGCAATTGAGCAAATATCTGTCTTATCCTCTGACTCTACCAAAGAAAACCACACAAACCCACACAGCAAATATCACTTTTCTTTCTTGCATTTCGAGATATAAGTGTTGAACTTTGATCTGCAAATTCTCCCAATGGTGAAAAAAAAAGAAAGAAAGAAAGAAAGAAAGAAAGCCAGAAAGCAAACCTCTGCTTTGGGCACGCTGACATCTGAAAGTAACTATGATTATTTAATGCACGCAGCAGAACTAAACACCACAGTTAGGTGCATAATGACTTGATGGAGTTGCCCTGGTGATAACCCAAATCCTTGAACAGCAGCAAACCTCGAACGCTCTGAGCGAAATAAAGCAAACACACAGGCTGTTTTACATGCAGATCAAAAGCAGAACTGCGGGCGAGAAAGATTTTAACTCAACTTTCGTAGCCGTGTTGACCCCATGCGGTTTGATAAATAAATACATGTGATTATTATTATTTTATCCTTTAAAAATCTTCACACACAAAGTGCTCTCCTCCATCTGTGCCTTGAACTCGCTCCTCTCTCCTCCACCCATTGTGCATCATCACAAACAAACTGGACGGACTCCCTGAGGCTGAATCACACACACACACACGCTTATTATCACCTCCACACTCAGCCCTCATGAGTCACAAGAAGTGGGAGATAGAGGAAGGGGGGAGGGCAGAGAGAGCCTCCGCCATCATTCATAAACTGCAGGAACCAGTCCCACCTGTCCCCACCTCTTTATCACACATTCACAAACAGTTGACATCACTAAAAGTCTAAAGTGCTGATAGTTTCCTCCCACCAGGATCCACGGCAGGAAGATACTATGGAGATACGTAGCTCTGGTGACACCCAGGGATGGAGCATCTCACTCGTCCCCCCATACCTGTCACAAACCCTTTTTATATTGTGCTTCTGCCAAAGTGTGGTTTGATCCACACTTATTCCACTACAGCGTTATATGGCATTCATTGGCATTGCAATCCAGCATCGTGGGTCGTGCTGGTCAATTAAACTCTCCTGCACCGCCATCTTGCTGACGCAGTAGCTGTGATTCATGTAGAGTTTAAATGCCGGATGTCACACTTGAGGCAGATAAGCTGAACAAACAGGGGACTTTCACCCAGGAGGAGGAACTGGGTTTGGGTCCCTGTAAGTAAGTAAAGTTTTTTTTTTTTTTAAATGTAACTTCCATGTTCATGTTTTGTGCTTCCATTTTTTTACATATAGGTTTTAACTGTTAGCAACATCTCCAGCTACTTCACTTCCATTATTTATGTACATGTATTTACATATTAAATTGTCTTTTATATGCTAACAGGAAGTTGTTTGCCCTAAACATAGGCCAATGGTTTTGTTGCATAAATTCCCTAAAATTGCTAAACAATAATGTTAGAAGAACTGCAGGTCATGTCATACTGTCAGACTCTGTTAAGAGGCTTTTTGCTGATGATAAAGTCCATTTCCTTTCTTACTGCGTATGAGTATCGGTCACACAAATAACGTAAGTAACTTATTTTCCATCTTGTTGGCCCCATTGGTTCATTGATAACAACTCTGTTGCTACCTCCTGAAATGGCAGTCAGAAAAAGGGGCTCTGTATTCCAGTTTGTCTTTCCACCACTAGGAAGTAAAATAACTCAACATTTGCTTTGGTTTGTTTTGCAGCTTTCAAAATGTGAGATTTGCTCCTTTTCACTGTTTTGTGTCATGGTAAACTGAATATTTTTCAGATTCTGAATGTTGTCTTAGAGACAGACTCTGTGGAAATAGAAAAATTGTGAATGCCCTTATCACTTTTTTTCTGATATTTTATAGTGCAAAGAATAAAGCCCTTTAATAACCTGCAGCTCTAGACTGCCCACAGTGACACAAGGCCCCTGTTTAAATCATCAATGGGCCTTCCACAAACCTCCACCCATATCAGTCTCTCTTTCTCTATGAAACACTTTGAATTCAATCAATAAATCACTTTTTTTTGGTTCATATTCTTTTAAACAACAACTATGTGATTTAAGCAAACTGGCTACATTTGGCCAAAGCAACAATAGATACAATATTTATATATTTTTTTAGTTATATAATGGTGAATATATTTTAGCAGTAAATAAAACTTGGTTATCATTGCTAATACTTAGGATGACCATGATTATTGATTATTGCCTACTCCCTTATGGGACTAGTGTCACATTTCACTAAATTAAGTTCTTTCTTAATGTTGGAAAGTATTAATACCGTAAAACAAGATCAATGCAAGGAAACTATCATAAAAATTTTGTGGATGTCCTCAACTAATTATACAATATCATACAATAATCAATAAGTTGATCTCATCATCTTCTCTGTAAAAGTTATTTTCTCTACAGAAGAACATGCAAAGTGAATCTTTAAAGCGTGTGTGCAGCGTAGTTGGGCTTGTGAGATGTTTATAAAATAAGTCAGTCAGCATGAAAAAAAAAGAAAATGAATCATCATCTAAGAACTTAATGAATCAGCTGATCAACCGACCTCATAACTTAAAGCTAGATCTGACGCTAACATAGATGTGAGCTCTTTTTTACGGTTCATTGAAAAGCCACATGACTCTCCTTCACCAGCCAATCAGAGCTCACTGCCTTACACACTCACAACCTGTTTTCACACTCATTTCATGTGTTTTAGGTACAGTTCTTTTTAAAGTGAACGTTCAGTTTGCTATCAGTCACACTTATATAGAGTTACAACCCTATACTGTACTCTTTTTTTTTCCAACTAATCCATGAACTTTTTTCCTGTTCCCATACATAAAACTACCCAAAGAGTTATTTGTCTATCTTGATCAGCCCTTGTGACACAATGTTTGTAACAAGCTGCATTCAAGAGAGAATTGCATCTTTACAGAAAAGCATCATTTATTTGTGCATCTACATGAATATGCCTGCTTTTTTTTTTTAAATAACACTTTCTCTTGGCGCTATTTAAGGCCATGCAGACGCAGACACGCTCCTATAAATAAGAAATAATCCCAACTGTGCCACTTTCTGCTGCAAAGTGGAGAGATAGAAGAATGGCTATAGTTTCACATTTTACACTTTGCCTTGTAGATTAAACCAGTATGCCAGTCATTACAGTTGGCAGGGCTGCAGGACGGCTAAAAGCAAACAGACTTTTTCAGTTTTCAGCGTGCATTTCAGGAAAACCAGTGAATTTAAAGGGAAACTTTACGAATTCTTTGAGAGGAAATGTGATGATCTGTAGGAAGCAGACAAAGGAAACACAAGTTCCAGTGTGTGATAACTAATCTTGATCTAATTAACATTAAGAAACAAAGACTACATTACACTCATTGTAGGTACTTGTTTACAGTTTGATACTGCTCAGCTTAAAAGTATTACGTCTAAAAAAAAAAAGGGGGTTGTGCAGCTTGACCGTCCCTTTATATGTGTGAAATTAAGGTGGCCTTCAGCCTGTATTAGTCTGTTTTTCATTGTAATTGATAGCAGAGATTCTTCTTGATACTCCTTAATGAAACAAACAAAAAATTAATATGATTGTCCAATACTTATCCCAAGTTAAGATCATATTAAGGTGGACGAATGCTAATGTAGACTCCTAAACAAAAATGAAATCCTGTTATTAATGGCATCTATTCGAAATATAGCTTTGATGATAGTATATTATTCCTAAAACTACTTACTAACTTAAGCTGCTATCCCCTTTTAGTCAGCGCTTCTTTGTTTGGAGGGAAGGCTGGGCTGTTATTATGAAAATATGAAATCCTTTGATTGTGCCGGTGTTTAATCACTATCTTTATTAGAAAACATTAAGTGCTAATAACTCATACATTATCAGAGGGGATGACTGTAAATGTTAGGGCTATAAACAGTGATCAGGACCCATTCTGGGCCTACAGCAGCCTTATATAAACGCCCTGAGTGCCATAAACCTACAATGAGTGTAATGTCAAAGACTAATATTATATTAGTAAGTCTATAATTCATACAAAATACAATAAAAAAAAATAACAAGCATTCAGTGATATGTAGCAGGAAGTTGTGTCTTCAATTCCTATAAGATCCCTTATTGACATGAAGCCTGCATGGGCCTTTTTTAGATAAACAAATAAAAAAGAAGCTTATTAAATCACATATTTGACATTTGCACGTGCAGACTTAGGATGTAATAAGGCCATTCATAAGTGGCTTATGTAGCCACTCTGTAGCTAAGGGCCAACAAACTTATTTTTATGTCCCCTCCAGGACCGGTCACTCACCCAAGACACTATGCGGAGAACGGTCTGAGGCTGCTGGAAGAAGGTGACGGGGTCGAAGGCTCCTCCGGCTTTCCCGGCTCCGTATGCCTGCATCCCCTCCATGGTCCTCCTCCTTGCTGCACAGCCTCCTCTCTGGTCCTCCCCTCCTCCCCGCTGCTGGTTCAAAGGCACAGGGTGTGTGGAGCACCGGGCGACCGACACGGAAAAATCCTCGAATCTGCTCTTGTTTCTCGGCTACTACAACCAGTGCTGCTGCTGCTGCTGCTTCTGCAAGGATGGATGCTGGTTTCTCTCCTTGGCGCACGAGCCTCCCTGTTCTCTCGTGTTGTTTTTTAATTTAACCTCTAAATTCCCTGTTGTCCTCTTTCGATATCCGGGCAGAGGAAGCTGTATGCCAGTGTTTTGATGATGCTCTCTCTCTCTTTCTCCCTCTCTCTCTCTCGGCACAGTGAGCCGGTGGCGAACACGTGAACGCGCCTCCGTTGTCACGCCTCGGACGGAGCGCTCCACATCTAAAACAACACCGAGCGAGCACGCGCACGCGTTTTTTGATGGGAGCGAGCTTGTGCTCACAGGGTTGCCACAAGGAGTCACGCGCTTTTTTCATTCGTCTGAAGGGGTCTTCCCTCCCCAAACAGACAGCAGACGAGAGAGAGATAATTAAAAAAAAAAAGTTGACTCAAAAATTATCTAATATTCAATAAAGCTAAGTTATATATGTTAGAAGCATCAGTGTCATGAGGAAGTTAAAACAACAAATGAGACCCAATAAATAAATTAACATCAACTTAAACTTTTTTATTAAGCATTTGAAAGAGATAGAATTAAAAAGAAAATATATATATCAGTGTAATGGTGAGTGATTTGTGTTATTGATGTGAGAAAGCCCGCCCTCTAGTGGTCATATGGGGCTTTGCTCTGTAGTCTGGGGCTTTTTTACCATCAACTGGTCTTCCAGGTAGTTCTTACTCCGATACTTTGTTCCACACCACCATGTCCAACTGTCAAGCTTCAGCCATCTAACTGTTCGTGGCTATGGTTTGAGTTTAGTTTATTAACGCCAATCATATCATGAGTGACGGTAATTGTACCAGTGTGTGGAAATATACCTTACAGATAAATTCAGGGGAGAAATGACATTATATATATGTCATCACAGCCAGCCAATGACAGCATAGTTACGCTCCTTACGCACCAGCTGGCTGGACCAATGAAACAACTCTGTGGCTGGTTGCTAAGAGACGCGTTGTGTCCATGTTGCCGAGGTGCAAGGAAGACGACATTAAATGCATAAAAAAAATAGCTATTTTCAAAACATTAGCGCATATCTAGCGCCATTAATGAAGGAAGAAGTTTACTTATAGTGTCCGGTAGCTATCAAGTGAAATGGTGAAGTTGAGGGCGAGGTGTCTGCTTGTCGGTAAGGTTTTGTAAATTGAACCCATGCTTCCGCTACTTAGCTATACAAATGCTAACAGTAACCCTAACGCCGCTTTTGTCAGTTCCAGTTAGCCTTTTAAAACATTAGAGCTAATTAAAGTGTCTTCTCTTTGATACTATTCCAAACGTATTGAATTATCGCGATGTCTTCTTTCGCTTCTTTCTCAACTTCAACCACTTCAAGAGCTGAAACTAAATTGTAATACTCGTGCATTACAAACAAATGACAGCAATGCCAGCGTTGCAAGTCTGCCTCCCTACAAATACAAAGGACAAAATTACAAACAAATAATGAAACACAACTCAGACATAGATTTATTCCTTCCTCTCTCGTTCTCTCTGTCTGTGTGTATAGGAGATGCTGCAGTGGGAAAAAGTACCCTTTGCCATATGTTCCACAGTGACGGCACCCTTTTCCAGAAAAACTACAGCATGGTGAGAGCATTAACACAGAAAAAATTAAACGTTGCTAGTATTACAACAATTGCATGTAATTCTAAATATACTGCCGGGTATGTGGCGCACCCCACCCAGTGTATGACTGTAACACTCCAGACTGTATTGTATTCTCATCACACAATCACAACAGAGGAATCAGGTTGTAAAACATCTGGTCTGGGGATTTAGGGATTGAGCTGTGCTCTGAGTCAGGGACTAGCCAAAGGCTTATATCTTTACATTCAGGTAAGGTAACTGGGGTTTTGAATTGGGCTTGCAGGAGCAACTCAAGTTTAGTTCTGGCTTAGTGCCAGCCCAGAATAGACAGCAGTATGTTTTTACTCTGATCCCCATGTGTCCTGAGTGCTGCAATATTTATCCAATGTTCAGTTATGTATTCCTGCCTGTCAGTGATTTTATAAGCCAAATTAGCTGCTTTTGCTTTTGCACACTTTTACTTAGTTCTTGTTCAGAGTTACTTTCCAGGAATGCCTCAGAGTTCTCACACCTGTAGGGAGCATAGCTGGCTCCACCATGATAGTTTATAAGCAATAACGTACTGCTAGAGCAAGGTTGCATAATTAATCATGTGCAGCCATGAATTTCAAATTTACACAATCACTCAATCATGTTCAAACAAGGCAACCATTTAATATACCCAATTTAATATTCATTTTGCCTGAGGTCAAAAAATTCACTTTAACAAATATTGAATTGCACTGCAAATCACCAGGACTAATAATGGAAGCTGATAATCATGATCATATCACATGCATAGCTTCTTCACTTCTTGCAAGCTTTTCAAGGACCTGCAGAGGTCTCTTAAGTCTACCAAAGGAATCACTGAAGTGCAAAACAGCATAATGTACCAATTAATGCTGATGCAGAGAAGACCAATCTGCATTATTTATGCTAATCTGCATGAGGGAGGGAACTGTGTCATTAACCTGACTCTGTGATATATGGGGTCATGGCTGCTCACTGATTCCCTCTGTCAATGCCTCAAGTACTGCACATGCAAGTGAATGCAGGTGCAGTGCATGCATTGTGAACATTAATGCTCTAGTGCAGATTTTCCACATTCGTGAGTGAGTTTACTATTCAGCCTTGTCGCTGGTTAGGGTACAGAACAAGTCGGTGGGTAAATACTGGACAGGTGCCAAATGTGTGTGTATGTGTGTTTGTTCAGTTCTTGCTGTGTCAGCAGTATTGGGGGTTCTGAGGTGACAGGAACGTCGATAATTAATACAGCAGGATTCTGGAAAGCCACCAGAACAGGTACTTAACAAGCGCGTGCACACTTCCACAACCACACACAACAGTGCTAAGTTTCTCCACACTGCATAGGCCTATTCCCACTCACTTGTGATGCTGTGAGTGTCTGTTCATGTTGGACTAGTAGAGTATTAACAAAGTAGAAAGGTGCTGCAATAGTGCTGCATTTTTAATTTGCACTGGCCAAGTGTATGCGTTTGTTGAACTCCAGGCTGGCCTTAACACATCTGTACTAGTACATAATTTCAAAGTGTAAAAGATGAAAGCTCGACACAATATAGCAAATACATAAATAAGAAGCATTGTCACATAGGACAGAAGAGCCAAAACATGCAGGTTACCTTGTGTACCTGCAAATCAAAGCTTTGTCCACCAGACACCACTTTATTAGCTGTATGCACTGAAACAAATGCTCATGGGAAATTGCTGGTCACGGTCTCTTCTGTTGCTATGCAACTGTTAAAATACCTATTTGAAGCCATCCGCCTGCTGGATATTAGCTGAAATATTTTTAACTTGTTGCTCACTTGGCGCCAAGTGCCTCATGTATGAAAAAAAATTACCTTCCGAAACTTTAAATCTTTTCACCAATATCATAGTAACATTTTAGTTAATTAGTCACTATGCATATTAAATGTTGTGGTATTGTTAATTTTTCCTTATGGAAATGATCATTTCTGTCTTGCTCCACTCGCAGGGTAAAACTTCCCCAACATCAACTGTGCTTTCTGAAACATCTTGTGTGGATGCGGATGATTCTTATGGGTTAATTGTTTCATGACCAGTGACCTTCCCTCAAATGTACATCAAAACCTTTCAGAGTTTCCAACAAATAGACATGGAATATCAAAATCCAATGAGACAGATTGATATAAAATTTACTGAACTCCTTATCGGTCCCAAGAGGATAAACCCTTTCCATTGTGGATTTCCATAAAACTAGTTTGATAGCACTCTCAGGATCAAAACATTAGGATATATCATGTTTTAATTCAGATATTGCCACAGATAAATTTCATTCCATTACCTTTACTCTACTGTTACCCCAAATTCTGATAATTATCTAAGATTATTATGATTTTCTTCAGGTTTCTTATTTCATTATGTGTGTTATAAGCACACAGTAACTCTCTAATGGCTGAGAGGTGTATCGCAGGTAGCAGTTTTAAGCAGTGTTAAATGTATCAGGTGGGATTTTTATCTTTAAAATGTCACTGCAGATGGAAACAGGGAACAGCGTGTCCTTTCCATTGTACCTGATATGAAAAAGAAACCAGTGCTGTGTAGAGTTATTCCTTGTGCAGACGCCGATGCCATCCCTTATGTTCTTCAACTTTTGATTTTGAAGGGTAAGGGAGGCTGTCGGCCATTCTGCTCACGTCCTCCTTTGAAAATGTCAGACGGCCCGTTAGCAATATTCCAAGCTTATTTGTTACTAATAGGCCCTCATTGACATTCCAGCGAGAGGCTTCCTATGCATCACACCAGCTCATTAGACCGCTCCGAAGTAGGCCTGCCGCATCGTCTGTGTGTGTTTGTGTGTATACCATTGGATTCTTGTTATGAACTGTTGCTGTGTGTGAATCAGGTAAATGTTGTTTTGAGGCGTCGGTGTATGTGATTGTGTGTGTGTGTGTGTGTGTGTGTGTGTGTGTGTGTGTGTGTTTCACAGAGGCAGTGAGCGTGAACGTATGTGTGTCCGTGTGTTTTAGTCTCTGGCATTTCTGACACGCTCAGTTAAGTGTGAGCCCAGGAGATCAGATCAATTTAGACTTTGGTGCTGATGTGAAGAAACCTCAGCTTGCTTCTTCAAGGTCACCACTGATCTCATAGCAGCGGATACACAGTGGCGAAAGGCAGCCTGCAACCATCCAGTCCACTTAGGACTTTATTAGATCTCCAAGACAGTGAAGAACGTGCATCTGTGATAAGGCCTTATTTATCATATCCTCTTTACCCTCTACTCTTATTTCTACCTCCTCTGGTTGCCCTGTTTTCATTTAAAATATCTTGAATACATAATATCACCTCGACTTTCAGGGCCAGAAAGTATGTAGTGCACAAACCTTAAATCTGCAGTTTTACTAACGGCCAGCAGGGAGCACCTCCACTGAATCTAAAAGAGGTCTATTAGAAAATGACCGTAGTTCTCACATCAGTAAACATTTTCTCAAATAGTTGATGGTCTTTATCAGGTGTTTAAAGCTTTCTTCAGTGCAGCATGATGTTCATATAGAGTTCATTTTTATAGTGGTCAAGAAATACATATACACAGCACTGTGCACATTTAAATAACTGTTTTTGGTTTATCTCAAATTATGGAGCCTGAATTTGAATTGCGACTTTAAAATTTGTAGCCAGGATCTGGTATAAGTGCGAGTTCACAGTGTCATCAAGTTCTCATGTTGAAATATGGTCACCCCTGGCTTTAAAACTAGACTGATTATGTTAAACTTAAAGTTTCAAATCGTTTTTCCACGTAGCCTGTGACCAATGCTTTTATGTAGTCTATGTCTCTGCCATACCAGAAAAAGGAACAAAATAGCTGCAAGCTTTTAGCATGTTAAAGAGGCTTACCATACACAGCCACAACTACATTTAAAGTTTGGTCAGAATCACAAACTTTGCAAATATTTGAAATTGAGTTTTAGCTTCTGTAGTAATGCTTGTGTGTGGCTGCATTCAGTTCACACATCTGTGACCAATATAAAGCAGCTGTAATCAATACTCTTTATTGTAATAATGTAATAATGCTCCTAGTGACGAATCACTTATCCATCCAACTTAGTGTTTTCCTCAGCTCTTTGGAGCTTTATAGTCTGCACTCACTCTTTAACCAGTAAAATGATAGAAGGGAAAATAACTTTAAGGCAATACTTTTGATCTGCTAAAATGAGCAGAGAAACCACAGCCAAACTGTCAGCATGTGGTAAATGTCAACTCTGTATGAATGTATACCTCCACTTTTACATTTTCATAACCATTTGAGACTCTCACCATGCCTTAATTGTCGTCACTACTTGGTCCAAAGGGGGCATGTATCATTCTAACGAACATAGTCAATTTAACATCAGGACAGTGAAGCTGCTTTCAAGGCAAGCCAAGCTGCTAATTAGTGATGCTTATGTTTAGACATTAACAATAAATCACATCAGACAGTTTGTTGTGCTACTGTGTTTAATGTCAGCTCTGTGACAAGCGGCTCTCTTCTCTTCTCTTCTCTTCTCTTCTCTTCTCTTCTCTTCTCTTCTCTTCTCTTCTCTTCTCTTCTCTATAAAGCCACAGTAGTAAGTCTGCTGGAGCTGGAAAATGCATGTTGTCAGGAACAGCTACAATATGATTTGACTGCAGCTTTTGAAGAGAATAAAAGAATCAAAAAACATTTACGCATAAGAAAAATGTAGCTGAAAATACACTCACTACACTGAGGTACTTTGTACATAAAAAAATACACCCAATGGCAGATGTTTTTCTTAATCACATTGACAGAGTTGTTATGTGTAACAAAGAGGAAACATGAACTGCAGGCTTTATGAAAATCCTGCATAAACAGCATTATAATTAACATCTTGGTCGTGTTTGTTTGGCAGACAACAGGAGTGGAGCTGCTGATGAAATGTGTCAACATCCCAGAGACCAGTGACAGTGTGGTGAGTCCAGCCATTTTCTCTTCTTCATCCTGTGATGACCACACTGTTCATAACAGTTTGGGCTTATTTTTATTTTAAAAGTCGCTAAATCACAGCAGGTGGGTGGTGAGAATTGGAATCCATCACCCGGCATGAAAAAAAGTTTC
>JAOWBC010001255.1:2127956-2142033 GCA_028566105.1 Hypoplectrus providencianus | reverse complement strand
TGAACTTGCAGTGAGCTGGTGGAGGACTTTCTCTTTCAGGTGCCACAGTGAGCTCCATGCTGGATCTGCAGAAGAGAATCATCAACGGCTACGACTGTGTACGCGAGTACCATGTGAAACTAGTTGATAAAAACGATAATTTTCTCTGTGGAGGTTCTCTGATCAGCGATGAGTGGATTCTGACTGCAGCACACTGCGATGAACCGTAAGAGAAGGTTTAACTCACAAAATGTCTTTTAACTCATTGCCTAGAACAGGAAGCCCAGAATCAGGAATAAGTATAGTTTAGACTTGCATCAAAAGTAAGCTCTTTTTACTTTTTTTTCATATGGTGATGTGGTTTTTTCTGCAATGAAAGTTCATTAAAAAAATTCAACGTAGAGCCTTGCTTTTAGTTTAAAAAAGAAACAATTCATTAAATTTGAATGCTGAGGTGTTCCTCTTCAACCTTTATGTATCTGTAGGGTTCTGAAAGCAGTGATGCATCCATATGGAGGAACACCAGAAGAAATCGCAGATCATGTGCCCTGTAAAGACAAAGACTCCAGCGGCAAAGAAAGGACCCATGACATCATGCTGCTGAAACTACGTAAGAAGGTTACCAATCCACATGTAAATCTTCCTGCCTGTGGAACCAAAACTCCTCCTTCCTTACCTCTCAAAGAGTAAGTTATAATCTTTCCTGTTTACAAATAAGTGTGAAAGTTTAACACTTGAGGAAAATGAAACATTTTTATGGTATATTTTAAAATGTAAAGAAATAAGTGATGATAGCAATTTGTTGCAAATATATAATCTAATGTTTATCCTTTCATTTCTTTTTAAAGAAAAGTGTAAAAACTATGTTTTTTTAAATTCTTTTCCTTGTTTTACAGGAAGGATGAAGTTGAGGTAGCAGGTCACACAAAGGGAACTATTGGCCCAAATGGTGAAAAAGGTGAGATTGATGTTGGTGGTTTTTGTTAATGTTTATCACAGTTTGTTAAACATCTGATTTGTTCCAACCTGACTTGATTTTTCTTAAGTAAGTAGATCAGTAAACCTGCAATTGCTTTGATATTAATTTTTCTGACTGTCAGCTTGGTGATTGTTGTGAAAAATATCAAAATACATTTCATGACGTATTCATACAACATTGCTGAGAAATCCTTTGGACTTAATGTACAATAGTCCTAATTGTCTTTATTTATTATTATGTATATATAAAACAATGTATGAATAAGCAGGATACAGTAATTTGCAACATATATTTTTCTATTCTTTTATTTTTCATTTGGAATTTTGGTCTCTGTACATAAAGATATTGATGAAGTTTTTTTGTTTTTGTTTTAGTATTTAAAAAAACAACAAAAACAAACTCTTTCTGTTCTTAGTATGTGGTGAAACACCTCAGCTCCAGTGTGCTAAAGCTGACATTGCTTCCTGTGACCCGTACCTGCAAATGTTGCAATTCTTCTACAAAGCCATGTATGATGCCCAAATCTTTCAACACATGTTCTGTGGTAAGAAAGATAAAGTGGATGCATGTAAGGTGAGTATACAGAACTTCTAACCATCTATATGTTCTGCAGTCAGCACAAGGATTTCAGTCACTGACATTAGACTCATTCTAAGGCAATATGTGCATCTCTCTCACAGGGGGACTCTGGTGGAGGAGTGGTGAAAAATGGCATGATTTATGGAGTGCATGTCCGTGATCCTGACAAACTAGCCTGTGTTAACCCAATGGAATATATGGATGTCTGTGGATACAAAGTTTGGATTGAGACCAAAACAGGACTGAAGTTTCCATAATAATGCAGTTTAACACACGGTTAACTGCACAATTTCCTGCAATTTAACCCAAATTTCAATTGACTGATTGAATTTAAATGTTCAACGACTCGTTGATCCCTTTAACATAAACAATATCTGTCAAACTTGTAACTTCAACAGATTTTACATGTCGTTCCACAGACATATTGTAAACTGATAAAGGGACAAAAACATCAACCTGCTCTTCTTTCATCAGTCCTGAAAATATTGTCAGTGAAATGACTCTTGATGTGCATGGTTGTAAGTTGAAATAAATTGGATTCAAATTCATTATTTCACAGTGTGTGTGGTTCTTCTTATGCTTTTAAAGTCACCAGTAAACCCCCATCAATGTAAATCTCTCAACCTGACAGGGACACATTGTCTCCTCTTGGGTTGTCATGGAAACATTGAGTATTTTCTGATTTACAAATCCACTTATAGAGAATATTAACATTTATTTAAAGTCTGGTTGTGTCAAACTATTTAACTTTTATCGTTAAAAACTCAAAATATTTATGTTACAAAGTGGGCTTTTCTTTTTTTCATTTTGCTCCATCAGGAAGACAACAATAGTTTTTCTATTTTGAAACATATCTGTGAAGTCAAGCTTCTCAAAATTTCCTCAAAATCTTGGGGTTCAGATCAAATCAGAAATCTCCACTTTTATAGCACTAACATCCATCCTGTTTCATGACTGTGTTGTGACTGAATAAAGTTGATGGAGATTATCATGGCTATATTAGTAACTTTAAAGTCTGAACAGTACACCTCGCTAAGGAAATTTCTCTTGAGCTCATGGATATAATCTTTGTTTGGTTTGTTGCAAACTGGAAGAATCTTACAACATTTCTCTGTTCTTGGAGACTATTTGAGGCCTTTTTAGAGAAACCAGCACCCAGTTAAAGATACGCTCCCTGACCCTTTTCTTTCTTTTTTTTTTTTTTTTTAAAAAAAACTCTGTTAATTTTTATCTACTGTCATGGCAATTTTGTGGATTGCACTAAGTTAATGGGTGAGCTGGCCAAACAAGAAGCACTCAATACTCAGTCCAGCAAAGTTTAGTAGCGCATTCGTATTCCATACACCGCACAATACCGAATGGCTCTTCAACAATACAACAAAGTCCCATACACCGCTCGACTTGTAATGTTGTAATACCCAGCATTGACACCTCAACAGATTCAATGTGGCCCTAACCTCCCCTCACACATGGCCTGGGGACACGAGTCATTCCTTGACACGTTCCCTTCACTCATGATGTAGATCAGAGTTACATTCGCACTTTGACGCAATGCTTGTAGGGAACTCTGAGAGGTCACCTCCTATCTCATTGGTCCCCCATTACAAAGGTTTCAAATTTCCTTCACACTACCAACGAGTACTCTATCAATGCCTCAGTGGAGGACGGCTAAAGTGTGGAGCTGTGCAGCCAGTGTGGTGGCGTGGATAAGACTTTACGGACTCACACTTCCCCTCTGGCTGTGAGTTGGTAAGCACTAAAATATCTACATACAAGTTCATTTTGAGTGTTTGTCTCATTGTTTTGGTACATAATACATTTTGAACTGTTATTTCATGTCTAGCTGATCCTTTGCATATACGATTATTGTGCTTTTCACATGTAATGTAGCTAAAAGGTACTTTTTCCTCCACTAAATGTCAACATGTTTGTTAGACTGAAGGGTCCATGAGGTGTATTTTGGAATGAGGGAGCATTTATTGATGAACTTCAATAGATGTGTCTCTTCAAGACTCATTGAAGGTGGATTTATAGTTTATATCAATAAAAGAGAGGGCCTAAAAAGAAAATACAATGAAAACAAAGAAGACAAAGAAAAGACAATGCTACAATGGACGTGTTTCGTAGTGGCTCAAAGTAAGATGTTTTGGAAAAGTATTTTTATGTAAATATGTCCTTCAAAAAAGATTTTAATTTGTTGAATGCAACTCCCACCACCCTAAAATTCCACCAAAAACACAAAAGAAACAACCTCAGTGTCCTTGATGTATCTTACTTGAATTGTATCTCTGTCATTCTCCAGGCCAATTATCTCTTTTTAATGGTTGAACATTATAAAGTGACCAATTAACCTTTTTTTGTTGTTATTGAATTAAAAGCCTCTTGTAGCTTTCAAAAATTCCAGGACCTGTTTTTTTCATGATGCATATTAAGTGACAACTTTACTCAACAATGCATTTTCAAAAGTGATGAAAACTAATTTAGCACTTACTGAATTTGGTACTTAAACTCTAACATATATGCTTGCAATAGCTAGTATAGTATTAAATGCTAACTTTCCATGTAATGATGTGGAATATGTGAATTGGTTTCCAACAGAATGATGTGAAATGGATCTGTAAACCTTACTCTCACTCCACATTTATAAAGATTTATATCTCTGCACAGCTTTCACTGGAGAAAGCCCTCATTAAGGTGAGTTTCACCTGTGAGTGTGACTCTGATTTGGAAAGCAGAGAATAAGACACCAGGTTACGGTAATGCTAAGACAGACTTTAGAAAGATTTGTCCAGAAAGCGAAACAAGGCTCGTTTCTTAGTCTGAGTTGCAGTTTTTATATTGACCATATAGCGATAAAGGTTGTCCTGCAGCTGTGAAAACCATGTTGTTAATGTGTTCATCTGTCTTCGTTCCCCTTCTCCCCGCAGCACTCTGTGTTTTTAAGCATTCAACCTGACTGCACATTGAAAGGGAAGCCTGCCATGGTGGTACACATTAATGCCTTGTCAAGTGAAGAGTGTTCCTATTGATCCTAATCTGAGCTGTCAGGTCCAAGTTGTCTACAATCATCAAGTCAAGGATAATCTGGTTTGAAAAGGCTGCCTAACTCATTCACTGCGGACCAGAAGCCCTTTTACTGCCTGCTGTTTGACAAATGGCTAAGCCTCTGCAGAGGCTTTGGAGTGGGAAGAAAAAAAGAGAAATTGATTTTAGTGCACAGATATGCTGCACAAAAAGCTATCTATTCACACCTACTGTATGACATTCTGGTGTGTGCACAGAGTGTAAAATCTATTATCATGTATTATGAACTCTGTGTATTCAGTTTAATTCTTAATGAAAATGGCTTTTTTCAACAAACATTACCGTGATCCATGTCTAATGTAACATAAATTATCTCTAGTATGCATAATCTTTGCTATTTTACAGCCCTTGCAGAGTCACTCCTCTGAAGGAATAATGAATGTTACTGCACCCTTTGTATGCGCACAGGGGTGGAAAGCATGCTCGGCTCTTCAGCAGTACATAAACTTTTCGATTAATGTGTCCCTTTCTTAATGCAGTCTCAAGTATCAGATTTCAGAAAAAAAAAAAAAAAACAGAATTCTACTACTGTTTACTGATGGATTAGCCTCTAGAAAACATAACACTGCCACCTTCTGGCCAAAGAACACTTATGCAGCTTTGTTTATTTGCTCCAAACCAGCTGAAGTATGCAATTTTTTTAATGCATTTCTAAATTTTGCTTCTAAAGCCAATTTGACTTTAATGAAAACCAACTTTTGACCTGAAGCAGGAAACACTAGATGTTCATGATTAGTATGCATCTCTAACCACAACCGTTCTCTTACCTTTAGTGATTTTGTTGCATCCACCTAACTACAGACTGGACTCAAAGGATGCAAACCCGGATCTCTCATGTCTTGCACACCAATCATTCACCCTGACCACTTTGTTAGGATTTGCACAGAACAAAAACACACCGAAGTACCTCACAAAACATAATCTGATGCCCACGGTAGAACTAAATAATTAAGAAGAGAGCATTTTAGCATTTTATTGTCTTTAACCTTGGTGGTCCTGCTGCAACGTGCTTCCCATTGAACTATACAGGATTCATTTTCTCCCCCAACACACACACACACACACACACACACACACACACACACACACACACACACACACATGCACAAACTCAGACAAATGATGAGCAATGTTTCCCACCAAGCGGGGAGATAAGTATAACCTCTCCCGCATTTAAACCATTTATCAGTTAGCCAATGCTAATCAGCGCAAACAAATAAATCAGCTTGATATCACTGTCTGGAAGTGCCCTGCAGGAGAGCAGAGTGAAACAGATGATGCAGGAATGAGCAGATGGCAGAAATACTGTCCGATTTATCAGTGTTACCTGAGGCAGAGCCTTTGTGCCGAGCTCTTTTCTATCTTGTGGACGATGCTGAGCAGACACGTTAGCTCTGAAGACAAAACACTCACTCTGTGGCTGTTTTACTCGATAAAATGCCTTTTATTTTAATATCACAACAAATACATTTGCTTTCATTCAAATACAACATTGTTCACTTTCCTGCTCATATAAAAACTACTTTCCTGATCCTTGTGTTTTAATTGTTCGTCACTCTCAAAACAACACTTGTAAGACATTTTTTTTAAATCTTATTCTTGCAAAACTATCATTATTTAAAGATGCACAAGACACCTGTATACACTGTAGATACAATTTTGGTGCTAACGGTGGAGTTGGTCACACGTTTAAACTAATGGTGTGGGTCAACAGTGTGTGAACTGTCTGCTGCATCCACATTTAGTGATGTATTATGATAAATTGGTATATTTTACAGAGAAAGTCTTCCTGGTGCAGCATCTCTAATGCATTTGAAAAATCAGTCCAGACTATGCTGTACAGGAAGGTTTGCTACCATTTTATAATACCTGCAAAATGTTTTTTTTTAATTTTTATTTTTTAGTGGAAATCTAGTTGTAGTTTTCTGTATTAAAAAAAATCACCAAACTGTTAAATCTTCTACAACCTTGGGTCATCAGTCTGAACCTCTTTCTCTCCTCTTTCTGGTCCTGCAGGAATAAAAAAAAAAAAAAAAAAAAAAGACACACACAGGTTGAAATGTCTGTCCAAGACATTCTTTCC
The DNA here is from genome assembly GCA_028566105.1 of Hypoplectrus providencianus. Taxonomy (NCBI): domain Eukaryota; kingdom Metazoa; phylum Chordata; class Actinopteri; order Perciformes; family Serranidae; genus Hypoplectrus; species Hypoplectrus providencianus. The sequence continues at coordinate 2,135,329 of JAOWBC010001255.1, read as the reverse complement.
ACGCCAAGAACAAAAATGACTGTTTCTCTCTGCACAGTAGTGACCAATTATTCCACGTTCGATTTCGTAAAACCAATTTCTCTGTCACATGTCTTGAAATTGTCTCTGTACCTAGGCATATTGAAATGCCAGCAGGATTCTATCAGTTCTACAATGATTATTATGGTAATTAGCTTTTCTATTTTCTTGGACTCTGTGTTTTTCAGTTGCTAATATATATCCCCCCGCAGCGGAAAAGCTTGAAACGTCGTCTGTCAAATTGTTGCTGCATTCCTTCCTCACCATATTATGTGTCTGTCCTCCTCTTGGGCAAATAAGAAATCTGCCCAGAAGGTTTGAAAATAATTACCCCGTTGCGTTGATGTCATATCAAATGTGAGGTTTGTTAAATAACTTTGGAAGAATCTGCTCTTGTTCTCCATGTTTTAGCATCTATTTGTAATTCTTCATGTCTTTGTTTTGCATTGTGTCTCTTTATGTTAAAATTGGTTTGCTTTGGTTTTATTGTTATTCTCTTTGAAAGGTTTGGTTTAAAATTATAATTTAGTTCATGACCCTCACAAGTTGACTAGGATGTGCCCAGACTTATGATCCAGGAAAAGGAAACCAATGAATTCATAATTGTGACTCCCCCCTTTGTGGTCCTCATGTCACAGCAGAAAAAGAACAGGTGTAAATAATGAAATTAATCAAGGCTGATTTCCATTTAGCTTCTCTGAGCAAACATTACTGAATGTCCAATCGCTCTCAATGGGGTGCTTGAACACTTGAACAGAACGGAGCCACTGTTGGTGTTAAAAGTAACGCCTGTGCTTTTTTACTATGAAAAGTGAAAATGCCTGCTTTGAAAAAAGGCCTTTTGTTCCTTCTCTTTTGGCCACTCTCCCTCTGTAGGTGCTTTTACATCTCTTTATGGCGATATTTCCCCAATATTGCCATAAACAGCTGTTCTGGCTTTTTGCCTCAGGGCATTCATAGTGATTCTGGGAAGGTTTGATAGGTTTTGCTTGGTTTTAAAGTGTTGCTGAATGTTTGTGATCTGGTTCTTGCATTTGGTTAGGGTTTTCCTTGGGGCTTCCCGTAGCCATGTTACAAACTGTAAGTGAAGTGTACCGTGTTGTGGTGCTTTTGTCTGTTCTTGCAAAATACATGAGTTCTGCAGAGCTTCACGGTTGTTTTAGCGTGTGTGTTTGGAGCCATCAACGGCAACTCAACAAGTAAAACGGTGTTTTTTTTTGTCACTTAAGAACGGTTTTGAAAATAAGTAAGTTGAGAAATAGACTGAAGCGAAACATGAGTTAGTCAGACACAGTGGGAGTAGTGTTTTTGTTTGTTTGTTTGTTTGTTTTTTACATCAGTCTTACCGTTTACAGCAGTGAGCAGGGCTTCTTCTTGACCTTGGTGGGCTGGGGACAGAGGACGGCCCGGATGGCCTCATCGAACACAGTCTTCAGGCCGCGCTGGGTCAAAGCCGAGCACTCCAGGTACTTCACTGAATCTAGTCAATCACATAAAAAAAATTAAAAAAAAAGATCACAAGTTAAAAAACATTATTGTTCTTTCTGAAAACCAAACATAGAAGGAGGGTTAACAGTTATTCTGCTTATCCCAGAATTAGATCCATGTCTATGGCAAGACATCAACACATCCTCATGCCTAAACAAAATGGAAAAAACAATTTAAAAAACAACTAAAGGAGTTGAAAATGAAAAAAAAAAAACATGCAGTCAACAGTTAAGTAAAATTAATGGATGTAATTACTGTTGAATAGGTAGTTAAAAATATTACAAAGCATGACGTAGTTATGCCATAGTTACATAAGAGCTACACAAAAATAAAATAATGCAGCTAAAAATAAAAGTGTTGAGTTTTGGGCTTCACAGGGTCACAAACACTTATCATCCACAGCCCTCCAACCAATCATAGGCGGACCTTTTTGGTCTTTATACTTCATATTCTCACTTCTGCGATTGCTGTTATTCATCAATGTACCTTACAGATAAAGGAAACGACATTTTCTTTGGGTTTGCTGCTATAAATTACCCCTTTCACAAGAGATGTAGTGATATAGTCCATTCGTTCACCCTTCAGAATTAATGCTCTGTAGTGTTAAAGGTGTTCCTTTCTGTCGAAGCTGCTGTCATGAAAATTGTATTTCTAGAACGGTTTTGACAGAATCCTGTCACAGAGTACCTTCATCCGTCAGAGCGAATGATTGTTGGCTATAATTAATCCAACCCGGCGTGCAATTACTGTCAGTGAATTGAATATACCACCAAAGCAATGGAAGTAATTGCAGAAAGCACATCATAATACACATGTTCATGAATCTATGCCACACAAGCTATCAGAGTACTTTCACCCAGCTTTACGTTTTCTTTTTTTTTAATACGAGACCTGAAAAGAGCTATCTTACTCACCTATCTCCTTGGCCAGAGCCAGGCCCTGAGGGTAGGTGATTGGTGCCAGTTTCTTTTCCTTCAGCTTCTCAATGGTGTCCTTCTCATCCCTCAAATCCAGCTTGGTTCCCACCAGGATGATGGGTGTGGAGGGGCAGTGGTGGCGGACCTCAGGGTACCACTGGACAGAGTTAAAGGCAAGCAAAATAAGAAGAAAAAAAAAGGGAAGACAGGCAGCAAAGGTTTGTGCCAGAGATGAAGAGAACGGCAGGAGGTGAGGGGAGATGAGAGGGAAACGTTGGAAGGCCAAGAGGTTCAGAAAGATGGCTGAAGGAGTCAACCTGGTTTTTTAAATTGTCATGAAATTAGTTTTTAAATGCAAATTACACAACTGGCTCAACTGGCAAATAATTGCATAATGTGATTGAGGTTTTCATTTTCATTCCTTTCTTGGAGTGAAACTTTCCTCTTTCACAGTTTTTCTCCAAATCATTGTGTTTGCCTTATCTCCCAACCAGGCACCCACTTCTTTTCCTCACGTCTTTCCCTCCGATCCCTCGTTCGCTCCTTCGTCCTCATCTCATAACGCCTCTTTGCTCTTTAACTTCCTGCTCTTGCTCTCTCACTCTTTACCTCTTTCATCATCACCTGATCTGTTTCCTTGGTGATTAAATGAATGTGAAAGAATTAGCTATATCCTGTTGTAGTTTTTGATTGGCAAATCCAGCCTGCTTAGTGGAACAGCCTGTTCACAAGCCAGCCTGTTGACATACAGGGATTATGGGGATTACCTGTTGAATCGTACTGCTGCTTCTTTGAGTCATGTTTTTTCAAATGTCCTACCATAAAATGTGAAAATTTAAAACTGCTCTTTGATATAAATTCATGGACCCCTTCACTTTGTTAATCCCTCACCAGTTTTATCTTCTGATGAAGTCTCAATAAAAACATTTACATTAAATTCAGACTCTGTCTTGGTTTCTTCCAATAGGGACTTTTTCTCCCTTAACTTAATCTATCAAGTCAGTTTTTCCCGAAACGGGCATGATCTCTGCAGCAGGTCCCCTGCACCTAATGCAAGAGGTTTAGGCTTAACCTGTTTAAGAACAGATAATCTAAAAGCTATACATTAATGGAGATTTTAAAGCCAAAAGATTCCAATTTGCCTAAAAGAGCATGAACGTTGACTTGTTTTGACATTCTTAACTCACTTAAAATCTTCAGAGTTAGTTAGAGCTAGTTCTTGTTTCAATTAGTCCTTCATCTCCTCACAGAGAAACATCCAAATAAATGAATGATCCCTGACACTGAAGCACTATAATACACAAAAAGAAGACATATTTCAAATACATACATACAAATAATACATGACAAAATACAAGTGTTGTATTCTAAGTCTTGTCCAATTAATCCAATATTTATTTGTACTTTTGGTTGAATTCTGCTTGTTTTCTGGGTGTAAAACTGTAACATATGAAATTTCACTTCATGTCTTCACTTATTTCCTTTTATACCAACTACTCCAGTGGGAACCACTTACATGGAAACCTCTTACGTCCTTTGTTACTATGGTGACTCACATTGGATTCAATATAAAGAGCATTGCAGAAATGAGACTTACTAAAACATTGTAATCAATATTCTTGATGTCATTTCTTTTTGTTGTGTTGATGTTCTTGAAGGTTTTTCATAGAATTGAGGACTAGCGGCCGGTCTTTCTGTTTTGTTTTTTTCCACTACTCGTCCCCGTGTCATTGTGTCAACTACAAAAACCAAGAGAGCACTTGAGATGAGAGGGCTGTGCAGTAAAGCTTTTCTATCTCACAATAGATTCTCGTGTTCATTATTAATGTGTTTGGAGTGAACGACTGAATGACTGTTCCCTAGGATAAGAACACAGAGCAAGAGAGCGGTGAAAATCTATAATCTACTACAAAAATGATTAGTTGACTACTAACTTTAGGCCATATATCAAAGCAAAACTATAACTATATACTTAGCAAACCAATGGTTGCTGCAAGAAAATATTTAGACCCTTTACTTCAGTAAAAGTACCAATTTGACTGTGTGAATAAACGGCATTACGAAAATAAGTCCTTCATTTGAAACTTTAAAGCATCAAGTATTATCAACAATGCTAATATAAGACGCAACATCAGTACCATGCATACAAATACTAATTTCTGCTATGATTATTTCTGTCTCCAACTATCTTTTTTTTTCTTGCATACAAATGCAAATCACCTCCCACCCATGTGGTTGAACAAAGCAAGTAGATAGGATAGATGCTTTATGGGTTTATCTTTATGATATAGTGGATGTCTCAGAATTAAAAGCAAAATGTGAAACATTTTGTTTGTACTGTTGGAATTTGTTCAGGTCTAAGCATTCAGTTTGACTATGTTTGCAATAGGTAGGAAACTGCCAAACTTTCTTGCTGTACTTGATTTAATAAACTAAATATATTAAAACACGCAATTTATTTAAGGTCCTTTAAGGACATAAAAGGTCCAAATAACGATGCACCACAGATACAAGACTCACCTTTGCTCTGACGTTCTCATAGGATGCTGGGCTCACCAGGGAGAAACAGATCAGGAAAACATCCTAGATGGATACACAAAGACATTAGAGGGAGGAGATTAGATGGTAGATTTGACCTCACAGTTTCCACACATTAAGCAGCACAACGTTCTTTCTCTTTTCTCTGCATCCTTTCAGTTTAATGAGATGTAACTCTGCTGGTTGTATATGGATCCAGCAGTGGCAATCTTAACTCTCCTGGGTTTCACAGTGGGAGGAAAATAGATTTTATTTTTTTCTAATGAACAGTGTGTGCGTGTGTGTGTGTGTGTGTTTGTTTTCCTTTTTTGATAGGTCTACATGAAGCTCAAGAATGCCTCTGGAGGAAATCTCCTTTTTCCTATTCAAAATCTTATTTAGAGTAATATTATGGGGGAAAAAAATCTTTCCCGTACCTTTTGTCAAAATGACCAAAAATGGAGGTCCACACTTGGAAGCTTTAGACTTATGGTCCACTATTGGTACATAGATGTGTCTGTGTGTGTGTTGTCATTTTTTTATATTTCTACATCACTCAATGATTCCTCTGGAGGAAATCTCTTTTTTCTATTCAAAATAACATTTAGAGTAATATTATGGGGAAAAAAACCTTTCCAGTACCTTTTGTCAAAATGACCAAAAATGGAGGTCCACACTTGGAAGCTTTAGACTTATGGTCCACTGTTGGTACATAGATGTGTCCGTGTGTGTGTGTGTGTGTGTGTGTGTGTGTGTGTGTGTGTGTGCGTGTGTGTGTGTGTGTGTACCGTCTGTGGGTAGGACAGTGGGCGGAGCCTGTCATAGTCTTCCTGTCCAGCTGTATCCCAGAGGCCCAGGTTGACCGGTTTGCTGTCCACCATCACGTTAGCGGAGTAGTTGTCAAACCTGTGTGGCACATATGTAATCAGTCAGTCAGTGAGCCAGTCTTTTTTTATTTAGACATTGAAAAATTAGAATCATAAATGGCATTACACAAAGGTATGACTTCATAATTTGACATCTGAGAGGAGAAGCTGTTGTTACAGTAATCATATGAAAGAAAGTTTATGTGGAAAAACGTAAAAGAGTTTGGTCTTTGCCTTAATAGCATTAAATATACATAATTTAAATAAAAAAATATCTCCCATATTTAATAAGCTACATTAGTAGACATTGACTATTAATAGCTCAGTTAAACTGTTCTTCAAGGATACAAGCATTTTATTATACTGATTTTATTTTTTGTCATGAAAATACATGATACAATTAGCTTCAGTTTGAAATAACCACTACCTTGTTCTAGCTTGTAATACTTAAGTTTCACTGCCCCCTTGTGGTAAAACCGAAACATTACATTTTAATTTATCAGGTTTGTGTGTTACTTTTCTAAACTTCCCTTTTGGCCCTGCTTTTAGTGCACATGGCGCAACAGATAAGACAACATGCACAATAAGCTCGCTATATTTAGCCACACAGCTTTCAAGCTAATAGCTAAATATTCCACTGACAGCTCTGAAACTTCTTCTGCTTCAATGAACGTGTACTAAGTTTGCAAAAACAGATAAAAGCTACCAACATAAATTTACTGTTCTCCTGATAGGAAAAAAAAAAATGTAACACGAGTTTGATTGCTGTTCACTGGATTGCACAAAAAAAACATGATTTAGCAAAAATAAATTTAAAGAAGTTGTCTCAAATGAACGCTTTAGTGTATTATCTTAGTGATAAATGTTTTCTATTATGCAACTTTGACTGACAAACGTATCACTGTTTTAGCAACATCCTGCTTCCCCATCATGTATTTGCTCATATTTGCTGTCATCTAATGCCGTCAGTAAGTGAAAAACTGCAGCAGACTCATAGAGATATCGTTTCATCTTTGTTCATGCCTCTCTTCACAGGCTGTCAGTCTGTTTATGGTTGGGTTGCTTTTGTTTTAAAGTATGTCATGGGCCTAAATACATTTATTTAAGGTGGATTAACAAGTTTCATTAAACTCATCAGTTGTAATTTTCTATTCCTGAGATAACTGCTTTGTTAATTTCAGTCTTAGCTGCCACTTATCCTGATTTTCTTTAATGGTTTATGAGTAAAACCCCTTGTTACTTTGTTTTAAAAAGTGTAGAATTCCTATTGACAAGAGTACAGATACGTTTTGTGACTCGCTAACACAGCAATACGAATTGCTGAACCAAGTATGAGTGTTCATCTCTATTTACCCGTCAGCTTTTTTTTTTTTTTTTTTTTTTCCACCAGGAAAGCTTTTAAGAAAGAAGTGTGTTTTCTTGACTTGAAGGCTGCTGCCGGCCTGAACCTGTCAGTGTGAACACCAGCACATATCTGCAGATGTACTGCAGCGTATGTGTGTGTGTGTGTGTGTGTGTGTGTGTGTGTGTGTGTGTGTGTGTGTGTGTGTGTGTGTGTGTGTGTGTG
>JAOWBC010001255.1:1931464-1942463 GCA_028566105.1 Hypoplectrus providencianus | reverse complement strand
TACGTCTGAAAACGGAGAGATGAGAGGATGTTCATTCATGGGTTACTGTGTGTGTGTGTGTGTGTGTGTGTGTGTGTGAGGAGCTCATTCAGCACCACGGACAGCTGCCTGCCAGAGTCGCTGTCCGAGGTGCTGAAAATGAGTCACCGAGCCAGAAATACCTCGACTGTGAACACGTTGATTAGACGACAACAAGCTAAACTGGGTTCCTGATGGAGGGAGCTGGATTTGGCTAAAGCGCTACGGCCATTTCTAACCGCCGTCAAAGTTTATTTAATATACATTCTCATTCATAACAGTGTTTTTAAAAAGTGAAATTAGCATGACATGCCATTCCTCTAATGCTGCTGTTGTTGTTGTTGTTGTTTATGGCTGTTTTTTCCAGATAAGTGGTTCGTTAAGCTAAACAAAATACTGTCTAAAAACAAACCTGTTCCCAACGATATGAAAGGTCTATAATTACTGATCCCAAATAAAGAGATGCTTTGTATCACTTTATTAAAAGAAAGCATTAAATTCATTAATCAGGGTTTATCAATTTGAACACAAGATAAACTGTGTTTGTAGAGTTTTATTGTTGCGTTTTATTTTATTTTTGTTTCTGGCAAAGTCCCAATGTTATTAAACTTGGGTTGAATTTGAATTGCAGCAGAAAAAGATACGGCACATAGATGCATAAACAAACATAAACAAAAAAAATAATAATAATTAGCCCAAACATCAGGTTTAGTAAATCCTTGTTTAAGTTCTGTCTCGATATTATAATAATTCATGGTTTGATTTGTCCAACACGATGTCAAAGTTTAACTTACTACAAACTTTCTTCCTCTCCATTTTCCCCAATTTGGCAGCAAACACAGTTTATTAAATGTAAACCAAGCAGCCTTTGCTCCTGAATAGGAGGCGAGTTTATTTGGCTGGAGAGTTACCCTGGAAATAAGAAGTCTAACTGAGAGATTTTCACTTTAACAGCATCTACTCTGCAGGTTTGACAGAAAACAGCCTGAGAGAAAACAGAGTGAACTGGAGATGTTTATGTAATAGGAGAGACATCGAAGAATATTTTACTGTACCTCAAAATTTCATAAGGGCCAAACTGATCTCAGTGCAGACAGTTTATCTCCCAACAATAGCTAAAAAAAAAAAACTCTCGTTGGTTTTTATAAAAATAATTCACCTTACTTTCATCAAATGCAGGTGTTTTATTTTGTGGAGTACAATAGAGAGACACAGATGCTGTATTTTCATCTTTAATTTAGTGTCTCAAAAATGGAAGATGATGCAGTTTAAATGTGAAAAAGTTTTAAAACTTTTTTCTACCAGACATGACCGCCGCAATTACCAAGATACCACAACAAGAACAATGCTGTAGGACACAAAAACCTGCATTACACTTCATAACGACATTGTTCAGTTTCAACCTCTTGGTTTTTTTTTTTTGTTTTTTTTTACATTTTATGTGAATGCAAACTGCTGTATCATAAAGTTAGGGAAAGTTTTTGATCCTGGAAAGGAGTTGAGGTACATTATAAGGTAAGACAGATAAATTAGAGTAGAAATATTTATTTTTAATTGCTGACAGTTTAGGCTGTAGCTTCAGCCATCATCAGAGCTGTCAAACACTTCCTGGTGCCTAAAAACAGCTGATTGAGGCGGGAAACTTTAAAAATAAAGTTCCCAGACCCAACCATTAGGGTTAGTGAGCTTTTTTTATTTTTTTTTTTTTAAGTTTCTTGCCCCAATCAGCTGTTTTTAGACACCAGGAAGTGTTTGAAAGCTCTGATAAAGGTTGAGGCTCCAACCAAAACTGTCAAAAAGTAAATGAACTTCTTAATTTCATTTTATTTGTCTAAACACAAGAATTATGTAATTAATGTCAAAGAAGACATAATGAATGTTATCAATCTGTAGATTATTAGGAGTTTAGTATTGGCTGTTTACTGCAGGGCTTCTGATTTTGAACAAGAACATTTGTTAAACCTCCTGTTTCAATTATCCCATTTATAATTCCATTAACAAAAATCAGCATTGAATGGATTATTATTATTGTTGGACCTGGCCTGGTGTAAGCAGCTCCACCTTGCTCACAGATGGCTCCCGCTATTGTTAGCACCACAACAAATGCTGCAGCACTGATACGGCGCCACGTCGTTATTCATTCTGCATCAAACGGGCCACATGAAAGCGGCGCTATTGTAACCGCGGCGCCGTACACTTCGCCGCAGACCCGACTGCCAAAATGCTGCCCGAACGCCTCGTGGTTTTGGCAGCGATTATGCTTATTGGTACCTGTTGTTTCAATGAGCTGGCCTGGTGGTTTACAGGTGCGTTTGTGGCCGAGGACACAATGGATTTTAGTCGTGTGCATTTCAAACAGTTGCTGGATACAAAAATAAAAAAAAAACAGAAAGGGTGAAATTACAGCTCAGTGTGTGCTGTACAAGCTGTTTCCTCCTGTGTGAGGACACAAATTCCAGAGCACATTAAGTACACGGGGCTATTTAAAATCCTGCTCGTCATTTGATCCACCCTGAGCCTTTCTAATTGGAGCAAAATCTCCACAGCCAGAGCCGGCCCAAGCCTTCATGGGGCCCTAGGCAAAAAAGGATTTGGGGCCCTCTATTGCTGCAAATAATATCGTTGTTATTCTTTTACACACCGACTATAAACTCATTGCAGCTCTATTAGTGTTGTTCAGGTTATCCTATCGTTGGCCTGACATGTCTTTACCAATTTGACCCAGTTAACATTTCTAGTGATAAAGCATTGTATTTAATGTAAAAGTGTCATCTTGTTTATTATTTTTTGTTTAAAAAAAACTGTAACAGCAATGTGCAAAAACAACAATTAAAATCACTTAGATATATAAAAATAACAAATTCAATTGTACAAAAAAAAGACTGAATTAAATAAAATAAAAAAGCAAAATTCTTCAAAAAAATATGGAAATTAAATAAAAAAGTATATATATGTTTTTTGATTGCTCTTCGGGGCCCCCTAGTGGCCGCGGGGCCCTAAGCGGGTTATATATATAATAATTTGTAGTGCAAAAACAACAATAAAGTGCCACAACAATTTAAATCACTTAGATTTTTAAAAATAACAGAATTAAATAAAATATCAAGGAAATTCTTTAAAAATGATGTAAATTAACAGTTACCTGGAAATAAACAAATATATATATTTATATATTTTTTTGTCAATTACTCTTGGGGGCCCCCTAGTGGCCGCGGGGCCCTAAGCGGGTGCCTAGTTTGCTTATGACATGCTCCAGCCCAGTGACGCCGTTTGGTCTCTGTCCTTTCTGATGAGAATAATCAGAGCTTGCATCTACTTGCGTTCGTGCTTTATGTGTCTAAATTGCAGCTCGCAGGCAATAATTTTAAGAAGCTATGAGTGCTCTCTAAGTCGAATATGCTTGAAGGTGCTTGAAGTTAATGTTGTTTTGCTTCCATCGTGAGTATAATTGCTAAACCTCCCACTGCTCATAAATCTGCAACATAAACTATCCGAGCAATTTAGTTTTGTTTTTTTTTTGTTTTTTTTTCTTCTCTGGAAAAGCAGGTGGAAATGTGTTCTCATTTCTGGATTTGCTGCATCATTTATAACATATATGAGCATGCACACAGGGAAAATTTATGTTTCCACACGGAGATGTAACTAAAGTCAAGGACGCTTTAATTTAGTTGTGATTATATCCAATAATCTGCACGTCTCTCTCTTTATTTTATGATACTTTCAAGTGAAAAGGGAGCAAAAGTTGTGAATTCTCTTGTTTTCCCCTTTTTTATTTGTATTTCTTTTTTCTTTTTTTTTAGCTTTATACGATTAAGTAAGAACCAACCTTTAATATTAATTGTTTTATTGGTTGTTTTTTTACACAAACTAATTTTTGCACCTTACCCTAACACAGCTTTAACCCTTAGCAATGACAGATTAATGCTTTGTTGTAATTTTTAATGATATTTGCAAATGTGGCCGAAAACTCTATAATGTCTCCATCAGACTGTCCTGGTCATTTTTCCTCAAATGCATCCACCTGACCTGTTATCCAGGTGTTCTTAGTTTCCTGACAAATGACCTCTTCTAGTCCCCACATCATGAATAAATGATGACTTTTCTATGTCTGTCATTTTCATTATTCATGAGGCCGGTCCTGTAACCTTAAGCTTGACCGTGACCTTTCTCTATTCTTAACCGGGTGGTTTTGGCTTTAATTCAACCAGACCATCCTGACTGGGAATAAAGTTGAATGTTTGAATGTTTGACACTTTGCACTGCTCCTGTATGGTGATTATTGTTTTTACAACTTTGTCCCAGAAACATAACAGTTATTAGGTTATTATTATTATTATTATTATTATTATTATTATTATTATTATTATTATTATTATTATTATTATTATTATATTTTTGTATTGTAAAGTAGCTTTATGACACCCGATATAAGTTCAGCTACTCAGAAGTAGCAAAGATATACCTGATTTAAAGCAATTTAACTAAAAATATTCTACATGAGTGTGTAGATATTGAGTCTTTTTGTTATGACTATCCAACCTGCTTAGTTCTGTCAATGTTAAAGATCATCTGCGTACAAGAACACTGTGTATTTAAGCTGTGAAGGTCACTGCCAAAGGTCAAATCCAGACTTTGGAAAACACCGGCAGGGGACCTGAAATACACAAATGATAACCACTGAGCACATACGACAAATCTCATTAAGATATCTCATCAATTGCCTTTGGAATAATGTTTTTTAATTGTAAAGAGACTTAAAGAACACCAGTTGTACCATGGGAATTCAAAAAACAAGTGGGCTTTTCCATTCACCAAGCTTTCTTTTAACATTAAAAGGCAAATGTATTATTGTTTTATATCCCTAACAGAGCTTAAAAACAACCTATAAATTGGAGTCAGTACAAGAGAAGCTAAACACTTTACACAAGGAGGATAACAGAGAAAAAAATGATCCCCTGACACTCGACTGAAGCTTACTTTGTGTTTTTTTTCAACATTTCAATACAGACGCAGCATTTGGGTTGAAGGAAGGCTAAAAAAAAAGAGAGAAGGAGCAGGTAAGGAGGAGACAGAAAGAGAGACAAACGAGGGAGGGAAGCAGGGATTATCCCGCTCCGTGAAGGATAGGCGAAGATGGACGAGAGGAAGAGAGGGATGATGAGCGGAGAGATGCGCGGGGACTCGGATGAGGAGGCTATTACGATGACAAATAGAGCCGAGGACGGCGGTGCGAGGGGCGGAGGGAGTCGTCGGGTGAATGGAGATAAAAACGAGCGAGGGACGGAGAGGACAGGAGACCGGAGAGCGGAGGATCAGATGAGAAAAAAGGGAGAAGATTAGATTTAAAAGGCAAAGAAGAGGCGATGCAAACCGGTTTTTATTCTTATTATTTTTGATTTATTGATCATATTTCAGGTGGACTGACAGGAAACAGCATCCCAACACTCATGTATTCTGTTCAGCTTTAATGAACTGCTGCTGGCTGAGGCATGAATCCCAATGGTGCCATTTCATTCAGACCTTGAGTGTGAGGAAGATAACGAAACACACACACACAAACACACACACACACACCACTTGAAGCCATCATGGCTCCATGTTGGTGGTTTTTCAGTGTGTCAGCCATTGATGGAAACAAATCTGAGGCTTACAGTAGTGAAGGACTGTTTTCTAAAAGGTTGCCTTGGCTTTTACCTGTTGTTTAACCATTGTATGCTAAGCTAGTTAGCAAGTAACCAATAAATAACTGATAATACAGCAACTCTACCATTCCCTTCAGTGTCTGACATCAATGTGCAGGCAACCTTCAGCTTTTTTCAGCAGGATTTTTACGTTTTTGTGTTGTTTTATTGCTGGAGGTCTAAACCCCATGGAGAGAGTTTTGCATTTTAACAAACTGGGTTTTAAGTAGGAGATGTCAGGAAGTTACCGTAGGGATATCTGGCTTGTGGCGGCCAAGCGATTATCACAACATCACTTTTTAATCCTTCGATGTCGCCTCTCCCTATCATTGTGAAGCAGAATTCACCAAGCATTGGATCGTCCCACTAATAGGGAACGTGAGCTGGGATTAGGACGTTGTAAGCAGGTTAGTTTTACCCGACTGATGATGTGTTGTTGCTGGTAGAGAGGACGCCCACTGATCAGAGGGTTGGTGGTTCGATCCCTGACCATGGCAGCCAATATGTCAAAGTGTCCTTGTGCAAGATACTGAACTCCAAATTGCTCCTGATGCTGTGTTTGTTGGCGTGTGAAGGTCCATTGGATTTGCTTTTTTACAGACAAGTGAGGTATTTACCTTTCTGACGTGTTTTGATGGTCGCTGCCATCTTCCTCCGTCACATGTTGGAGTTTGTAACTCGCAGAGAGAGGGACGAGTTTCACCACATGAAAACATGAGCACAAGAAAGAGAGCGAGACGGAGACTGCAACAAGACAAACAAGAACAATAAAAGAAAAAGCACAACAAGAACTCTACAAATCAGCCATCACGTTAGATAAAAAAGATTTTATAGTGCAAATCACTGGATAAATACAACCTCTCCACGTCACTGTACTTAACATGAATTATATTTTTTATATAACTTAGGCTAAGCCATAAACTACTTCACTTCAAGTTTTACATCCATTTATTTAATGTATGAACTGTCTTTTTTCACGCATAACCAGGTAGTTTTTTCCCCCAAAGTCAGTGGTTTTGTAGCAAAACATTCACAGAAACTTCAGCTTTTTTGTGCGAACTGTATATGTACGTTTAATGACGTATTTGTTACTTTAATACCACTTTTGACAAACTCATATGAGCCTTAAGTTTAGTGTGACAAACCGTCTTTTTTGTCGTTTAGCTTGTAAATGTTGTTAAAGCTTTTCTTGAGCAGCGATCGAATGGCCCTCTCACTGAGTATCGACAGGACGATCGCCGTCATAAATATAAAAAGTGTCAGTTTAGTTTGTTAAACCGCCACTCGTGGTAATCACATAATGAAAAGGTCAGTTTATAACAAACCTGCCGAGCGCGGCGCCAGCGCCGGCTGCCAGGAGCCACTTATTCCACTCCTCTTTATTTGTTGGATGAATAAAGAAGCAATTCTCCCCTTTATTAAAGACAATTTACCACAGAGCTCATCTCAGGGGTAATTCAATCTCCATGCTGCAGGAAACACACACACACACACACACACACGTATATGAAAACCACAGCCCATGCAAAGCCACAGATACTTACACACTTTGCATACACACACACACACACACACACACACACACACTCAGTGGAGGATGTGTGAAGTGAACACAAGAGTCAGTTAATGGGACGCTAATGGAAATTATCCAAGCCTGGTTCCCACTGGCCACAGCTTAAAGGACTGGGCCTGTTTACTACATTACCCACAACCCCCCTGGGAAAACGCTGTATTAGCAGCCAAGGTAACAGACGTCAGCACACACACACACACACACACACACACACACACACACACTCTGTCCCTCTGCTGCTCCTTTGTTTTTATTCACTCACTTCTTTTCTTCTTCTCTTTTTCTTTGCTCCCGCTTGTCTACTGCACATTATGAAAATTATTTAAATCAACATAGAATTAATTAATATTTTTATTCTATTTTGCCAACACTCCATAATGTCCCATGATAAAAAAAAAAAGCCAGGCTTATTTTATAACTCAATTATAACTTTCATTTTAATTCCTTTAGGGAGCAATTTTGGATCTTTTTCATCTTTTAATCACATCTCAAACTAAAAGCTTTTATACAATGTCCTTTAAATTGCTGTTTTATCTTTATATACTCTAAGTATCTTTAGCCCCTTCTTAACTTATTTGACTTACTTTCCATCTGGAAACATTTTAAATAGTTCACCGCTGTTATTGTTGATTTATAGCTCTTGAATATGAGAGCGACTTCAAACAGACTTGAATTTGGGAAAAAGAGCCACGTTTCAACTTTCTCACAGGAAATCTGAGTCTGTGATGTTTAATGTCTGACACCATCACTGCCGGTTCCACTGTTGGTTTCATTTAATTTGACTCAAATCAAACTAGTTTGACATGGATGACATGAATGGTATATGCAGATAAATCCAACAATCCCAGTAATGAAATGGGAACAAGGCCATACAAATATACAAACACAATTCTGATGTAACTTTTAGTTTTTTTACTGACTGCCAAAAGCTGTTTGTCTGTGTTTTTACATCTTCAATTTAAGATTTTAAATGAAAGTGAAATCTTGCCCTTTGAGAGGGACTTTTGGGAATTTACATTTTTGTGTTTGTTCACCTTCTGCAGTGCTTAAAACATTTTGGCCAAACATCCAGTCAGATTTGACTTCTTGTTAATCTGTTAGCTCACAACAGTTTTTAATACTCGACAGATCTTGTCTTATTTATGCTCCTTCCACTTGTCTGCAGCTTCTCCTACACTCTGATTTAAATTATTAAAATAATTAAAATTGTTAAATGCCCCATAAAGCCAACAGTACCAAAACAAAAGCAAACAAGGCCGTACAAATAAAGGGACAAAATTCTGGGGCAACTTTATGTCTTTAACTGAAAGCGTCTGTCATTGTTTTTACATCTTCAGTTTAAATTTTAAATTAAAGTGAAATCTCGCCCTTTAAGAGGGACTTTTGGGAATTTACATTTTCGAGTTGTTTTTTTTATCACCTCCTGCAGTGCTGAAAACATTTTATACTCGGAGGTCTGAAAAGTTCCATCCAAAGGTGGATTTCTTCTTTTCACACACACACAAAAAAAACATGGTAACATTTAAGAAGTGTGTTTACTTTTTCATGCAGATGTCACTTAAGAGTTTTATTTTGGAAGTACATGTCAGACAAATATCCCTAAAATGTGTTTTTAGGATTTTCAGCTTTCTCGCTGTTTACTATCCCATGACTGAAACATCTTAAATCATCGTGACATCTGGCAGGAAAACGTCTGAGGACCGTCTGCCCACTTACCCCTGATTAAACCGCTAAATACTGTATCAATCCTCCATCTATTTTACAGATAGTTTAACCCCTGCTTTAGCTCGCTCATGCAGATCACAGCCAAAGTAATGGGCCATGGGATCACAATTAGAGTGGAGATTAGGGATTGATTAGCTAATTATGATAATACGAAGGCTTCTATGGAAATGCCAGCGTGATGTGTTAAAGTTCTGCACGAGAAACGAGTGGGAGGGATGAGTGTGTGCGTGTGTGTCTGCGTGTGTGTGTGTGTGTGAGAGAGAGAAAGAGGTAGTTAGGTGGAAAGATGAGAAAACTGAGAGTATGTTTGTGGGTGGATGTTTGGGTTTACGAGAGCAGGAATTATACGGATGCATCGATGTCTTTCTACAACAATATCTGCAGGAACACGATGAAATCTGAGAACCTGCTGATGGTGAACACTCTTTGAGTTTTGGGCTTAAAGCAGCCGTGCATAGGGACGAAAAAGGGGAAAAGAAAGAAACCCACATGGAGCCATTACAATCAGCAATATAGTCTCAAAATAATGAAAAAAAAAAGGCTGTAGGTTGAATAGTTGAATATTTGACAATTCGAGCTCAGAAGCCTGATTCAACCACCAATTTCATTTGGCGTTTGGGGAGAAAATGGATCATTACAATCAGCGTAAATAGGGCTGCTGAATATGTACACCTACACACACACACACACACACACACACACACACACACACACACACACACACACACACTCACACAGTGCTCTGGTTGCGATAATTCCTAAATGACCTAACTTCTCTTCCAACATAAAGCTAAACCCTCCTGCTGTGTTGTTTCCTTAGGAACAGCAATAATGTTTGTTAAATTATCCCCAAAAGACAAAAAAATAAATAATAAAAACCGTTTATAACTCATTAATAACTCCTTTGTGAATCATTCCAATTAATATTTAGTGCAGGTGTATTGTTAACCTTTCAAAGATCCAGGTTGAATGAGGATAATTCACTAGTTTTTCACGTAAAATACACATTTAAACATTTTAATGTACATTGGAACAAGATAAAAAAAAATGCTAATTTTGAAAAGTTTTGATTTTACATATTGAAAACACTTAATACGCCAAGCAGAAGCTGTTTCATATAAAAAAAATAATAATAATAATATTTCTTTTTGGTTTCTTAACTTTTAAATGATTCAGTTAGACTTGCAACATATCAGGAGGGTTAAAAAAAAAGGATGATACAAGCAGGAAAATATCATGATACACTGGGCTAGAGCAGAACTTTTCCAGTCAATTTTTTCAGTTTGATGACTGTTTGAGGGAAAGATTAATTTAAATATTTGGAAAATAAAACAGTGCATTAAATGCAGTTTTGACCATTTAATTTGGGGGATGAAACACAGATCATCTCACTTTTCTCATCCATTATCCAATTTCACTTTTGCAGGCAGTTAACTCAAGAAAAGTGGATTTCTATCAGCTGTAGTGCTGCTGAACTCCACTTCCTGGTTTGAAGTTTACATTCAGGATGGCTGCCTCTGTAACAGAGCTCCGGGGCTTTGTTTTTTTTTTTAATATAATATTTGTGTGTTTGTGTCTCTGCAGGCATGCGCATCCTCGTGAACCTGCTGCTGGACACTCTGCCCATGCTGGGCAACGTCCTCCTCCTCTGCTTCTTCGTCTTCTTCATCTTCGGCATCATCGGCGTGCAGTTGTGGGCGGGGCTTCTGAGGAACCGCTGCTACCCCGAGGAAAACTTCACGCTGTGAGTCTGCATGTCAGTGTGAGGGGAAGATGGTTGGAGAGGGAAGTGTGGTGCTCAACGATCTGGGACTGTTATTTTTTTATTTTGTTTGTTTGTTTCATATTTTTATGAATGTGTATACAAAAACAACAGAGGCACAAACTGTATTGGTATACTTTGGTGTTGAGATGAAATACCTAATTAATAATAATAATAATAATAATAATAATAATAATAATAATAATAATAATAATAATAATAATAATAAATAAATAAATA
>JAOWBC010001255.1:1792890-1807890 GCA_028566105.1 Hypoplectrus providencianus | reverse complement strand
GATGGATGGATGGATGGTTTATTGGATGGATCGATGAATGCTTTATTGGATGGATGGATGGATGGATGGATGGATGGATGGATGGATGGATGGATGGATGGATGGATGGATGGATGGTTTGATGGATGGATGGATGGATGGTTTGTTGATTGATTGGTTCCATCCCTGTATTTATTTAAGCACTATTCCTAGAGTAGTTAGGTCTTTTGTTTATGATTGTCTTGTGTGGTAAGCTAGGAGTTAGTCTTGTTTTGTTATCTGCATTTAATTTTTTCACCATTTTGTCTCATTCCTACCACGCTACTTTGTGACCCTTTTTTGTGCACACCTTTTTTTTAGGAGTACTTTTCAATAAAAGCTCCAATCCAGTTACACCAATTACACCTGACATTAACTCTGGCACTTCTTTGGATTGTTGTGGTTGGTTAGGAGGACGTAACAGCCATCAACAGGGACCAGGGGGCGCACACTGTCCCACACACCTTGGACTCCATTCTTTACCTGCTGCACATGGGCGGGGATCAGACACGGTTGGAACTGGGAACTTTATTTTGAAATTTTTCCCACCCAATCACCAGGAAGCGTTTGAAATGAAGGCGGAAGCTACAGCCGAAACTCTCAGCAGGTAAAAGAACATCTCTACTCAAAGCTATTTGTCTTAACATAGGAAGAATATAATCAAGTTTTATGTATTTATGAAAATAGAGACTGACCTGACATTAATAATCACATTATTTACATATGAATATCTTAACTGCTGCTTTTGTTTGTTTTTATCTTAATGACAGGAGGTGTGCAGAGGACTGGAACTGCCGACTCAGCATTAGAGCTGTTGGAGCAGACCATATTCCACAAGGACGCTGTGTTCTTTTTAACTTGTGGTTTTTAATTATGAATTTTCTGGAAAAAAAAAAACACTTACAGATGCATTAGCTCGTATCTTCCTAAAAGGCACTTTGCACTTGGTTGGGCCTGCGGACACTCTTCATAAATCTTAACTTTAACTCCCTTCTTCTGTTCCTGCAGCTTTGGAGCTAATTAGACTGTTGCGCAACAGGCCTGATGTAACGGCTCTGCACCCTTTTACTCTGCAGCTGCAGGAAAAAAAAAAACCTTTAGCTGCATCTAATCAACAAAGCTTATAGATGTATGATTAGTTATAGAGAAAAAGATGAACTCTGCTCTGCTTTTAATTTCATCGTAAAAGCATTAAAGAAGCTCTTTAAATGAGCTGTAAATACTGAGACATAACCAAAGCTAAATTAACTGTAGCATGCATTTATACTGCACATACAAAAATATACAAATATTTCCTCTCACCTTGAAAATGATTTATTAAAATGGTTTTATATATTTATGACAAACCATTCCCATTAATATTTACTGCTATATTTTACTAAATGGTGTTTCTTTTTTTTTTTTTTAATGCATCTTTTCAAGTTTATTTTACTTGTTTTGTAACCTTTTCTGTGACAGTATTGAATCCCTGTTGTTTCAATCTTCTGTTTGAACTTTTCTGTTCTGTATCTGTTGGTTTATAACTTTTTATTGTAATATTTTCTTCTGTTAAACTATTCCTGTCCTCACATTTCTCTCTCTCTCTCTCTCTCTCTCTCTCTCTCTACAACAGTGCAAAAGCTTAGATTTAAACATTTGAACATTCCTCAAGGACAAATCTGATCAACATTTATAGTTTTTCGTACCCAAGAAAAAGAAGATATTTTACTTTTGATCTGCTGGTATTTATGTATGACTTTTGTGAAACGTCATCCAGGGACAGATATAATAATCTGTACGTCTAATTCATTTAGGGGATGTTTGCAGTTGGTTTAAACTTCAGCCTCATTCACACGTCACATCACGACTGATAAAACCCATCTGCTGTTTCACACACATTTATTAACACATATCACACACGTGTCTCTGTTGGACAGATCATGAATTTTTACTGTAATTCACCTTGTTTTTTCTCTTTTCTCTACATTTAACTCAGGGAGGGTTTCTGTCATTTTCAGCATTTTTTTCTCCTGCCGTCCAACCTTTAATTCTTCTCAACAGTTTGGTTTGAATTCGTTATTTATTGCTTTTATAAAGAGACGTGATGTCCTGATCTAGTCAAACAGGTTTCATGTCAACACTAATTATACAATCTTTGATTTGACAATTAATTTCTTTTCTAATTTTGGTGAATTTACTCTTTCGTCTTCTCGTTCTCACCCTCCTTCATCCTGCTTTGCTTCAGATTGACTGACACATCACAGATTGAACTCCGAGAGGGCAGAAAATAGATTTATCTCTCGTTGAGCTGCTAATTGGCCGCCGTGCTCTGCTCCGACCTCGGACAGTGGACCCATCACCTTATTTATTTATTTATTTCATCTGGCACCCAGCGAGGTGGCAGATGTGAATGCCATCAAGCTCTCGACCTCCACATCTGGCACATCAGCTTGTTAATTAACAGCGAGCATCTGCTGGAAAGCAGCGAAGAGGACGAGCCGGCATGGGAACGAGAGGAGGGAGAGGGAATTAACCCGAGCTCTCAGCACACGGACGGATCAACAGGAAGTCCTTGACCGAGCACAGCAGCTCCCAACCAGCACAGACACAATAGGGAGGTACAGATAATAACATATGGATTCATCAGACGTGGGAGGAACGCAGCTGGAATGTGTACAAACTCTGCTTCTGCTGCTTTATCTGCATCTGGATTTTAGATTAAAATATATAACCCTAACTCTTTATTAGCGCTGTTTCAGTAGAAGTAGATAAAATGCTGATATTATTAATCCAGACATGATTGCATTTGGTTTTCAGACGTATGTGGGACTTCACGGCAGGTCCAAAGCAGCAGTTCATTTCTAAGGTAGATGATTTAAAGCAGGTATGTCCAAACTTTTTGTTCTTGAGGTCCACATACAAAAAATGATCTGCAAATGCCATTCCAGAAACACTGATATTATGTTTAGGAAAGAAACCAGCAGATTTTTAGATCTAAAAATTGGTGGGGCCGTAGTTTGGACACCCCCGAATTAAAATAATATTGAAGGTAAAGTGGATGACATGGGTTAGTAAGAGAATGTGACATTAATTTCCACAACTGAAACTAAAATGACTGAGGTAAAAAGCTTCATTTTTACTGACACGTTGCAACAATAATTTGTTCTGTTATATATTTACAATCCTGTAAACGAAAGAAGTTAGTTTTTAAAGCCAAACTTGGCATCAGTTTTGTTTAAATTTTGACCCTACAAGCAGTTTTACTTTTCATTCATTGATACACACAAACAGAGAAGACACAACCCCTGTGAAGAACATTGATTTTAGTGAGGCTGCTGAATCCTGAAACACTGAGGAAGCCTGGAAGACGTCCAAGCTCAATCAGCCGTAATTTGTGCTCAGCCCAGTGAACATGGTGTTGTTGGATGAGGGCGGACAGCCTCCGTCTCTGAGCCAATCAGATCAGTGAACCGTGACTTCCCGCCCTTCTCGACTCCTGTGTGATATCAGCTTATTGACTCGGACACAACAGGTCACCTCAGCGCCTCGGTTCGCTCCCAGGTCCCGTGTATGTTATGGTCACATGTCGATTGTGCGTTATTGAAGTGACATTTTGTTCTGATGTATGTGTGACCCGAAACGGTAAAGCTACAACCGAGGAGTGGGGGAATTTAGCTGGGTAGGATACTAATAATAGGGTCCAATTTGCACCAAATTGTTTCATAGTTATTACTATTATATTATATATTAATTCCTTAATTAAAACATCAATAGAGGTAGTATTTTACATAGATCAGACATACTTACATACTTATAATACCAACAACTGTACTGTACAAATATTTGCTTTTTTTTGTAGCAATATGACTTTTAAAAACCGAGAAATATTAATTCAATTCAGTATCTTTCATAATTAGAGATTTATTAATTTTTGAAATCATATTGCTATTGAGATACTTTCATGTTATTTCAAGATAATGATGGTTTCTCACGATAACAAAGCAATATCACGTTATTTTGAGATAATATCAAGTTATTTCAATATAATGAGTTTCTCATAATAGCAGGATAATGACGGTTTCTTGTTATAGTGAGATACGATCATGTTATTTTGAGATAATATCAGGTTACTTCACATTGAAATAATTTTATTTTGAGATAATGAAATAATCTTTATAAGAAAATATAAGAAAAAGAAAAATAATAAGAAAATTTCTTGTATAACAAGATTCAGCACAGTGGATGATATTGGCAACAATATCCACAATTGATGATACTATCATTATCATTATCATCAACTGTGCTTAATAACTGTAGATTCTCATTGTCTCAAACCAGCTGAAAGTAGAATTTAATTAAATTGTCCAAACGAGCAGTAACCTATCTCTCGTTTTGTTTAGTTTTCTCAAAATATTGTCATAATATCTTGTTATAACAAGATAAATTGAGGATATTTCTTTTATAAGAGTGGCAGCAATACTGTTCTGTTTTATTTCATGTTGGTAAAACTGTTGTATAAAGCTTGTTTGTGTATCTGGCCTGTACAAAACACTTTCTGTCTCATCTGGAACCCGCCCTTCTTTTACACAATGGTACGATCCTAGTCTGTCCTCGCTTTTGATTGGCAGGACGGTCTGTCCATCAAAATGAAGTCCCGCCCCTGCACGATCTGATCTTGATCCTTACGTGGTGTCTGAACTTTCACCTGTCTGTCTGTTAGTTTGCTTGTAATAATGTTTCAGTTTTGCATTCAGCAGTAAAACTTTTGCACAGCGCCAGAATGAAAACCTGTCAGATGGCGGTACCCGTCGATTTGACAACCACGGAGTTTGAGACGATGTTCAGAGAGGGAATGAGAGTGTCAGCTTGTCAAATTGTGACTGTCAGCGACCGCCAGCAGCCAATCAGATTTTGTCAGATTCCTCCCATCAACACCCTCGCTATTTCAGTTTGGCTAAGGAGGGAGAAATGGAAGTTTGAATTGTCCTCGATTGAATGAACAGCAGTAACAAAGCTAAAGTGGAACGAGTGTCTGTCCTCTGATTCAGTTGACAGCCGTTCATCAGATCGACTTCACACTTGGCGGGTTTGTTACTGCGAATCCGAGGAAGTGCAGTCTTCAGGAGTGAGCTCCAAATAATATTTATTAGTAGTGAATGACGTTTGTTTATTGCATCCTGATTATTGATGATAGTTTCTATACATTATGGTAAACGGTGGAGCGTTCTTAAAACAGCACAAAAATTGTTAGAGGTGGGTCCCTTAAAGCCTCCCACCCTTTTTTTTTAACTGGTCAGAAAAAAGTTTGGATGAGAAACTAAAGCCCTCATCTGCCTGCAATTAATCAGCAGGAGAAGGCCCTAAATTACTAATGGATGACCTTTGACCTGCAGCTAGACAGAAAAGCAGACCCTCCATATCTGCTTAACAATTTTTAGCCTGCAGCACCTCACCTAAACTAAACTAAACATCCTGATCCTTCAACATCAGTAAACATACAGGCACAGTTAACAGTTGAATTGTAATAGTAGTTGTTGTTTATTCTTAATATTTGCTATGAAACCACTGACCTTGGTTTAAGGGCAAAAAAACGTTCAGGTAAGGTGTTATTAGAAACAGTTTAACAAGTAAATAAATATAATGGAATGGGATGAGAAGTCATGCAACAAGTTTTTTTTTTTTACTTTTGTTTCAAGCGGGACTCCATGAACCCCTGGGTAAAAGTCCGTCATTTGTCAATCACTAATATGACTAATTTGTTTTTTGGATTTTAGAGGAACCCCACAATTTATTCTGAATGAGTCAAACGCCGATTAGTCAGTTTTCCTGCTCCTCCTGTTTATGGAACATTGTGTCTGTCTCTGAATTCTGTTTAGTGGCTGGTGTCCTTGCAAAAGAAAAGTCCTCACTGAACACAAACGCATGAATTGATAGTTAAGAACACTGGGAAGAAAATGCATGAATCTACAACCTAAAAAAATCGTCTTTTTGTTTGACTAAAGACAGAATGTGGTACAGACGCTGAAATATATTGAAGGAAAATACCGCTTATACCTGAGTTTATAACTTGATGGACGCCAACATAAATACAGAAATAGGCAGCAAAACATGCCAAAGAAAAGGTAAAATATTTTTGGTGTGAAATAATATCCATATTTCTCCAGCAGCTGTATGCTTGGCCTGAGTTTAAGAGCCTCAGCTGATAAACTCTCACAGAGCCTGCAGCTTCATGGCTGAACCTATAGAAAGAGAAAAGGGGAACCCACTATACGGTGTATGTACATTCACGTTTACTCCACATACGTCAACATTAATTTCACACATGAGCCTGATGTAAGTGAGAAATCCCAGTAAATACGATGATCTTAGACCTATGTGTCACATGACCTACATTTCTTAAAGGACGCTGTAGGCTAAGGTTTAGACTCGCATCCATTCAGCCCAAATTCAGTCATAGCTGGTGGAGGCTGAGCTGAACCGACTGGAAACTTGATGTACCGGAGCCCTACCTCTCTCTACACACACACACAAAAAAAACCTTTTAAATCACTTGAGAAACAAGGAAAGTGCTCTCAGTACAGTGAGGATGTCAGCCAGCTGTGTCTTCACTTCTCCTCAAAAATAAAGACGAGATGAATCTCACACACTCGTCCTTCTCAGCTCCCTTTCAGCCCAGAGGACAGCAGGGACTCATTCATCCTTTATTGTGGATCAGAACATGTCTGGTATTAAGATGCAGATGCTTGGATTCAGAATAAAAGCAAACCTTTCTGTGAATGTCAGTTTTAGAGGCACAACAAAACCAAAAAAAAATGGATGGACAAGGTAGGTAAGGAAGCAGAGAACAGCTATGGATTTTTAAGATTTTTTATGCACTTATGTTGCACATATTATCTTGATACAACGTTTTCTCATGATAACATATGTATTTATAATGTGTTGGTCATGATTTCAGCCTACCTACCTACCTATATACCTACCTAACTACCTACCTACCTACCTACCTACCTAACTACCTATATACCTACCTGAGAGCTGCCAGCTCCTGTAGCCAGCGGCTGCAGCTGTAAGTTACACTTTATGTTTGTTTGTTTACCTGACTGGGTTTGTTTTGGGGCAATCGGTTAGCACAACAGGCTAACAAACTCTGTCTGCAATGAAATGTTAAAGTTTATTGATGAATGTTCAATTACATTGGTAAATTAGCCTTAGCCTACATCTAGGTTAGCTTACATCGCTAAATGAACGTTAGCCTACATCTATGTTAGCTTAAATCGCTAAATTAGTGTTAGCCTACATCTATGTTAGCTTACATTGCTAAAGTAACCTTAGCCTACATCTAGGTTAGCTTACATCGCTAAATTAATGTTAGCCTACCTCTATGTTAGCTTACATCGCTAAATTAACATTAGCCTACATCCAGGTTAGCTTTCCTTGCTAAATTAACCTTAGCCTACATCCAGGTTAGCTTACATCTAGGTTAGCTTATATTGCTAAAAAGAACAAATTAATTAATTTGTTATGATGACAAAACTATCTAGCTTACATCGCTAAATGAACATTAGCCTACATCCAGGTTAGCTCACATTGCTAAATTAACGTTAGCCTACATCCAGGTTAGCCTACATCCAGGTTAGCTTACATCCAGGTTAGCTTTCCTTGCTAAATTAATGTTAGCCTACATCCAGGTTAGCTTACATTGCTAAAAAGAACAAATAAATGTATTCTTTATGACGACAAAACGATCTAGCTTACATTGCTAAATAAACGTTAGCCTACATCTATATTACCTTAAATTGCTAAATTAACGTTAGCCTACATCTTGGTAGGCTTACATTGCTAAAAAATAAATTAATTCATTCATTGAGACGACAAAATGATCTTTGTTTAATCGAGATAGCGAGATAATAAGTCAATATCACCAGAAAACAGTGCATAAAAAATGTTAAAATAATCCATGGCTGTTCTTTGCTTCCATATATGGGAGAATAAATTAGTATTGTAATGACTACAACATAACATTTTCTGTATAAATCCAAGAGGTTGGCCAGCAGATGTCTCCACATTAACAGTTTCCTTTCTTTCAACCAAAAACCTTTGTTTCGCAGTAACTGCCTCCGTTTTGGTAATTATCTCATGAAGCTGTTTCCTCCATCACTTTGACAGGCAGGTTTGCAGAACGGGCTTGAATCCCACAGCCACTGAAGTCTCCCTGGTCTCCCTGGTGTCTATATGCAGCGTCGTACATGCTGTATGTGCTGCGGTTGGTTGCTGATGGGATGCAGATGGCTGAGCAGGTGATTGGACCAGATGCTCTCCAAACACGGTAAGGTCACAGAAGAAACCGGAGGGCAGATTAGACACGAGAGGGGAAAATCCAGAGGACACATTTCAATAGTTTTTAGCCTTGAATCCAGGCGTGATTAATGAACAAATAACAAATTGACCTTAAAAAAAAAAAAAAAGAACAGTTCCACTTGTAGCATTTTTATACAGACAAAAAACAACCACACTCTCCTCGTGTCTTCTTCAAATGCTAGTTTTGAATGTTGGAGGACGATAAGTTTTTTCTCATTCACTTCAGAAATCTGAGAGAGATTTAAAAGCTTGGCAAGTGAAATAAAACTATCTGCATGTCTGGAATGTGGGTTTGTAATTTAGATCAACTAAACCTTTTAAATGTCCATGAAAATATGATTAAGAAAGAAAGAACATACAGGATGTCCAGAAAGTTTCTTCACAATAAAAATAAATATAATTCTATTCAATTTGATTTAGTTTTATAGCGCAAATTCACAACAAAAGCTATCTCAAGGCACTTACCATGAAGGGTACCCTGTATCATATAATATTACCAATATAAGTGTACATTTAAGGTGTGCAAGATGTCAGTCAAACAGGTTCTTTGGTTTTGCTGTTTATTTTCTTTTGTGATACATTTTTTTTTAGTTGTAAAGAGACTTTAAGGACATCCTGTATTGTTGAGGTGTATCATCACCAGCAAAGGGTGGTCACACTTCTTCCTGGTGGCGGACTTTACTCATAAGATATCCCTCTCCCCTGAGCGCCGACAATAAAACATATCCTTGTGCAAATAGAAATGAAAAAGCCGCACAAACACACCCACACAAGAAGCGTGCACGTCTAGTATATCACCCGCATGCCAATCTTCCTCCTCCCCCTTTTGCCATATATGCAATTTACAACGTATCATGTGGGGTTTAAGCCGCGGCCCACACTTCACATTTCTGCTCTCCTCTCTATTTCTAAATGCTCAGATTGCCGCAGACCAAAGCCCTCTGAGAGCAAATATATGCAGAGGCTCTCACTATCTCCCCCTGTCACGTTGATGGGCAATAATTTTCCATCCACATTACATAACTCAGATAAACCTCTTAAAAATGCTATGCCTCTCAGTGTGAAAATTGCTAATCCCGGTGGATGGCTCGACGGCAGGCGTTTGCCAGTTTAATTTTCAATAACATTTAATATTTTAAGATTTTACCACTTGGTGAACGCTTTTTATTCACAGAGCGTGCTGCGTTTTTAGCTCAGTTCATCTGCTGCCCTCAGCTCTCACCAACACAGCTGCAGCTGCCATGTTGTGAACTTCAGAGGGAGTTATGTTGTCTCTGTTTTGTGCTTGTGACAGTTTATGTCGACAAAAGAGACGGGAAGGTTTTACTGGAACACAGGACGTCGTGTTGGCAAGTCAAACCTAATCATCATTAAGCCGAGTCTTTTATTTCAGCTCCCACTTTTCCATTTTCTCTGCTCATGTCGTAATCAACTCCAGACACAATCTGAGATCTTCTTTGTTTTCTTTTATGCCTTATTTCTCTTTTCATTCCTCAGATTTAATGTGCTTGTCTCTCGCTATTAATATCCCATTAAAGCAATGTTGCAGAAATGTATAGATGAGTGGAATTACACACATGCGTGCACACACTCCAGCCCTATGCCCACATACGAGAGAAAAATGGATAAATTCAGCGAGATTGTTAATCATTTTGTTCTAAAAGTGGGAGTATAATAATATATTGTCTCTCGGTTTCTTACACGCGCACACATTGATCCCTCTACAGTTAAAAGCTTAATTCATTCTGTTCTATAAAAGGAAGAATAATAACGTACACTGTCTTGTCTCTGCCTCGCGTATGTATGCTTCAGTAAAAATAGACTTGATGAATCTTCTCGCTGAGATGGTGAATTCTCCGTGTCATCGATAGCGAAAGCTTTTGTTGCAATGAAAAGCCGCGTCGGTGGGCGTAGGGAGGGTCTCTGTGATGATAAACGTACCTGGCAGGGGCAAAGCAATTATTTAGCTGATGCTAAATAATGTTAGAGGCGCCTCCCACAGCGTCATTTTAATCTTGTTATCTAAATAATGAGGAAGAGGAGCAGGAAGTAGTAACAGGGTCGCACTCGTCTTTGTTCCCTTCATCTTCAGACTGATTAGAGCGACTCTTACGTCCGCCCAATTAAACACTTGCCGTGTTTTCTGTAAACAAACAGCTGTAATGTATGCATGCCAAAACCTGAAAGAGAGATAACAAAGGTTGATGGAGAGGTGTAGAGTTCTTGACTCTTAATTACTGTACTTATGAGGAGAGGAAGAGAAGAAGAAGAAAGAGGCTGGGGATAATGTGCTGCTGCTTGTGGGGCTTTGATTGGCTAAGAAGACATCGGGGCTCCTAAAAAAAACAACAATATAGGGCGTTTTTACTGTATTTGTTTTAAAATGGGTCAATCTGTCATTTAGTTTAGTGATCTTAGTGTCAGGTCAGATTATAACCCTGCTCCCTTCCTCATTTTACTCATTCATGTTGCATAAAATGATAAATAAAGATCATTTTTTTAACGTTTTTAATTATTAAATCGATTTAAATCCCTAATCATACCACTTTTGTTTTTAACTACCTACACTGGTCCACTCATGGGACTTTATTTCTTTTGAAAATTGGCTTGAACGCCCAATGATCTGTAGTTTTAACACTTGGAGTCTACTTGCCGAAGTATCCTAAGGCAAGAAAATTGCTTTTGCACCATCAGGTAAGAGTAAAAACTTAGAATGGTTGTTTACTGATGAGCAGGTGGCACCATGTCGGGGGTAACCTCAGCCACCAGGGTGTAAATGTCTCTAAATGGTATCAAAAGATCAATAAATTAGAGTTTTTAAACCTGCAAGGCACAGCTTCCCTGGAGAGACTGCGAGTCAAAACAGGAGTGTATAGGGAAAGAAATGCTGCAAAAGATACTGAGTGAGGAGGACGGGAGCGCTCTTAAAACAGGAAGTTAGTTATTGTAGTTTTGCTGCTTTATTAGACTCACTAATCAGTACTGGAGAAGCTGCAGTGGCTGGACATGGAGGCAGTTTTAAGGAATGTTCAGGATTTAGTTGGATATGTTGGCAAGATACAGTGAAAGCTCTAGATACGAATTTAATCCGTTCCAGAAGCGAGCTCGTATCTGGATTTGCTCGTATCTAGAAACTCGAAATTCCATAAGAATGAACTAAAATACAATTAATCCGATCCTGAGCACCCCAAAAATGCAATTTTCCCTGCCTAAAACAGACCTTTTCCACCCTAAATATTACATTAATAAATACAACAAATACAATACATAATAAATACAATAAATAAATAATAAATACTGTAAATAAATTGATTGCACTAACCACGGAGTCAGACAATGTTGGTGATCAGAGAGTACTGTAGACAGTGGAGGGGAGGGAGGAGAGAGTTTGACATAACTTATTTTAACTTACATTTTAAACTGATGTTAGCGTTATGACAGCAAGCACGAACTGACGCCAACATCGGCGTCCCCGAAGGCGCTCGTATTCGCTCGGCTTTACTCGGCTCGGCTCGGCCATACGCCTACGAAGCGTCCCCACCGTCTCGGTCGGCTATACTTGGCTCGTATCTTGGATATTTGCTCGTATCTAGGGCCGAAAATACCGATCGAGGGTTAAAACTTGAATCTTAGGACACTCGTATCTAGAGGTTCCACTGTATGTTGTTTTTCCAAGATTTTTTTTTTTTTTTTACTTGAAAGTAAGAAGCTTTGTGGGGTTATTTTCTAAGATTTGAGAGTCTGATGTGTCTTCATAGGGAGTGGCTCCTATTCCTTAGAGTGCCATGATTTACTGCCATATAATGTTTCTACAGTCGCCCTAGAAAGAGCCCATGGTGACCATAGTTTCTCATACATGCTTGGAAAGGGAGGGGTCAGCACAGGGGTATTCAGTTGGTTGCAATCTGCTAATTTTACACCCTGGTTCTTTTAAACCCTTAGTACAGTATGCATCAATAATCACACTCCTCTGATTCATAACTCTCTCAAATCTGAATGCACTGACATGATACACATATTTTTAGACTTGGTGTGACTCATATCTCCAGAGGATATTATTATCTGTGATGTCCACTGAGAATAAATATTAATAATAAATCCATTGAGAAACCACAGAGAGAAAAAAAGACAGAATTTGCCTCAGAGTCATCACATTTTTTTAAGTTTTCTTCCATAACAGAGTAATCCAGTGACAGTTGTCTGTGTGGGAATTGTTAATTCAGCATATGTTTATCAGTGTTGATTCGCCAAAGTGGAAATAATTATAGAAACAAGAAACTTGCTTTTGTTTATGTCTTTATCCAAGGAAAGAGGGATGATTAATTGATAACTTCTAGATGATGATTTTTGTTTTAAGGGTTTTTGCACAGTCTTCTCAATATTCAAAATGGCTTGTGTGTGTGTGTGTGTGTGTGTGTGATTTTTGGGAATACACACACTCACAGACACTCTGCCATAAGATGGAGGAAACAGATGTTATCCAAGCAGAGCACAGTTTGATCTTCCATTGCCATGCCCAAATGTCAAACTGTTGCAAGCGCAGAAAACACACACACACACATCCTTGTTGTTCTATCTTTGTGAGGACCTTCCATTGAGGCAGTGCATCCCCTAACCAGTCATTTTAACCAAGCCCAAACCTTTACTTTAAAGCTTAACCTTAAACTAATAATGTGAAACCAAGTCTTAATCCTTAAAGAACCCTGTGGAAAAAGTGACAACCAACCAAAATGTCCTCACTTCTAAAAATGTCCTCACTTGGTTGGTTTAACCAATATGTTGGTCCACACTCTGTAGGAAGAAGAAGCACACATACACACAAACACTTGCAATGAAGTTGAACACATAAAAGTTTTTCTAACTCATAATAAATGTAACTTCAAACTACTTTGACTTCTATATATTACACAAATACACACCAATACACAGCTGGTGTGTATGTGGGTGCAGACACGCTTTTGTGCTAAGTGCAAAAGTCTGTTTGTGACATAATGTATCACAAAAAAAAACTTGTATCACCAAACTTGTTCCATACTTGTAAAAAATCTCTTGATAATTAATTTCCTATTCCCTAATCTTCACCGTCACAACTAAATGCCTGACACTAACCCTCCACTAACCTCACTTTCCAAAATTGTCTCCACAATGTTTGAGAATCATTTTTACACGATAGAAAAACAAGGACACATAAATACACATTTAATTAACATGCAGTAAATATTTGCTGCACACAGCATGTGATGACAGGGACCACAATAATAAATAAAAAAAAAACTACGTAGAGGAGAAAAAAACAGCAACATTAGCAAAATGAGAAGCAGTGGAGCAGAGAAAAAATATGTTAAGAGAAGGAACGTCGGATAGATGATTAGAGCTGCAGAGGATCAGTGCTGAGACACAGTAGGGTGGCCAGTTAAAAACACCTTTTTATTAAGGGAACCGTGTAGTTGTGCAGTTCTGGATTGCGATGCTGGGAAACAGTAATTGATGCAGAATTAGAAGCTTTTATTGAGGCTGTAATGTGTAAATTAGCTGCATTTGTACTCATTTTTTTTTTTTTTTTAACTTCCTGTAGCATCATTATACAAGTACGCAAAGTGGTTT
Source organism: Hypoplectrus providencianus (assembly GCA_028566105.1). Classification (NCBI taxonomy): domain Eukaryota; kingdom Metazoa; phylum Chordata; class Actinopteri; order Perciformes; family Serranidae; genus Hypoplectrus; species Hypoplectrus providencianus. The sequence continues at coordinate 1,793,931 of JAOWBC010001255.1, read as the reverse complement.
AAAATACACAACAACAAAAAAGGTTTTTATCCTCTAATAATACTTAGGTGAAAAAATATAAACTTTACTTCTAAAAAATAACACCTAATGTACCTTAAGTGAGACATCAGCTTAATATTTCTCCTTTTTACAGAATGAATCAGTCAAATTGGTTTTCTGTTGTTAACTGTCATATAATCCTGTGATGTTTAATAACAAAATAAAAATGTACCATCCTTTCTCCCTGCCTGCGCTCAGATCAATGCCCCAGCTGCCACAGACTTTTTGGCTCTGTCCTGGTGCAGTCGCACTTGCCAGATTCCTCTGGATGTTAATTTTTTTTGCATGTTTAATTAACTAATTTGATGGGAGAAACCCACATCAGTAATCCACCACAAACATCACAGTGCCATAGTATTTCTACTACCCAGAACTTCAGGAACCCTAAAAGTTATCATCTAAATGAGACTGTTGGTTTCTATGAGTTTATTTAAAAATTATATACAATTAATTTTCCTGATCTCATAACACGAGTTGGGTCTTTTATCATATCTTATCTCATTCTTTACATTCTTCAACTTGACCTTAACCATCACAACTAGAAGCCACTTTACTTGTACAATATAAATTGGGGGGAAAAAACAATAACATTGCACATTGATGGTGCAGTGCATGCCCAGCTTTAATGGCTTCCAGCTGTCATTGCATCCTCAAGGGTTTCACAGAAGACAAGGCATGCATGTAATCTAGAGTTACTGTCTTTAATTTTATCTCATCTCTACTTTAGTCTCTCATGGCTGTATCAGCACAGTATTCAGATGCTGCTGCTGATGCACCATTTCCCACTGCTGTTTCTACTATTAAAAGTATTAAAGAGCAACTTCAGCTTAAAACCTCTTTTTGTCACTCATGTTATAATGTGGTAGGTCACAGCAAGCCATATGAGTATGCCCCACGCCGAAGTGTAATTCGATCTACATGGTCATATAAGGGTCGACCCACTTCAAGACACAGACGAACGAGCGAGTGAGAAAAGGCAAAACCGTCGTACGTCACTAGGTC
>JAOWBC010001255.1:1436116-1453760 GCA_028566105.1 Hypoplectrus providencianus | reverse complement strand
TGTGTGTGTGAGAAAGAGTGTGACTGCTTGCTATTTAAAGCTTCCTCTGCCATGGCTGCTGTGCATAACAAAAAAGAATAACAAGTCCCCCAGGTAAAGAATCACACTTACCGTTTATTTGAATTTCAAAACGCTCAATTCGTATTTCGTTTGAGTTTGATTCCATTTCAGACAGTCAGCGTACAATATAGTGTAGAATATATTTGTATTTTATCAGGTCTGAAAAGTGAAACCAATGTGGAAATGCCTTAACCCAGCATTCTTTCAAAGCCTGACTGTATAATCAATAAGAAAAGAGAAAAGAAAAATGTATAATCCCATTTAGCATCCATTTATTCATTTATGTACTTAGTTTTATCCATATAACTTCAATTTTCTTTGATTCTATTGTTTAGTTCTTACTTATTTAGTACCTGGAATCACTTTCAGTAATTGTCAATATAGACTTTTTGAGTTTTTAAGCCTTGTGTCGTCCTTGACAAAATGATTGTTGAACCAAAAACAGGGCATACTTTCATGTAAACAAGGCCCTAAAATTAAAAATAAACAAAAAGAAAATATGTGGTCCTTGGTTGGACTGATGTGAGACTAAAAGTTGCAACACAGAATTTATTGACAATTTATGTTATTAGCTTTAAATAAAAGTCCAACCAATCAGGGTCAGAATAAAATGTGTGCAGAAATTGTGCTGATATTTTGAGGGACGTAACCTTGATCACAGCCTTTTTTCTCACCCCAAACAGCATCTTCTCTCTTCTGTTACTGCTGTAATTCTATCCATCTTTTCTACCTTGGATTTCTTTCTGTATGATTGTTGAACTCATTGCAAAACGGCAGCTGCAGATAAAAACCCTCTGCACTTAGATTCTGACACCAACTTGACATTTACTGTTGACGTGTTTTGTACATTTACAAGATAAAATACTTTAAAACTCTAAAGCTGTAGCTGCAATGGTAGTTAAACAATAAAATATCCAACCCACAAGAAATGAAAGACACAACTCCAGCAGATTTTTTTAGTGTGTTTGCGTGTGTGTGTTTTGGTGAAATGGATATTGTGTTTTGGACACTTAAGCAACACGGAGTAATGCGCTCCAATAAAAGACTTGTGTAAAGCTTCCCTTTAACCGTGCAATCAAAAAAAAGTGTTCAGAGAGTGTGTTGAGCTTATTAAACAATATACTAAAAAGCAATGGATGAACACACAGATGGAAGAGCTATATAATCAAATCAACAACACCTCATTGTTTGCATAAATCATGCATGAACAATACAAGAACAGCACATGTGATGCAGAGCTGCACCTCAGTAGGTTACCCAATGTATTGTAGTGTACAGTTTATATTAATGCTGCTGTTCTGCACAGCTCCAATCACAGTCGGCAGTGACTCAGCTGAGAAATTGGCTCTAACAGGTTGCCCTGGGCCCCCTTGATAAAGTGCATCCAACAAGCTTGGTGTTGTATAATATATTCAGCAATGTCCTTTCTCCCTTTAAGACTCAAGCTTTAATCCTCTCAACAGAGGTAATGGTTAGTCCATTTAGCCTCTGGTCAATAAGCCAATATGTTTTGATTTTGACATGGATAGCTCTGCCGTGCAATAACTCCACCTTTGTCTGCCAACTTTGCCCCTGATAAACTATTTCAGGATTAATTAATTGGGATAAAGAGTTTTTTAATGTGGTTAGTTTGTGAAAATGGAAGAATTATGCTTTATATTTCCCAGAACAAAATGTATATTCATTGATTATGCCTTTCACTTTTACGAAATGTTGAATTTATTATGAGAATAAAGTCTTCAATATTTAATTGATTACAAGAATAAAGTTGAAAATATTTAATTCATTATGAGATTAAAGTCGTACATAAAAGCAGAGATTTCCTCCCAGACTGTCTGCAGTTTCTTGCATTTTCTTTTTAAAGTCCGTATACTAATTTACTACAGAGTACATTTCCATGAAATGCTCCGCAGCCCTCATTTTAACTCTCCTCCTCTGACTTATTAAATATTTACAACATTAAACTCATAATCAATTAAATATTTACAACTTCAATATCGTAATCATATGTATGTATGTATATTTGTATTTTCTTAAAGAGGCCCTAATACTCTGTCCAACACTTTTTTGTCAGTGTTTTTATGACTCACATGTTTGCTTGCTTTGGTCAATTTTAAGGACACTTTACTCACAAGAATCTAAAAAAAAGTATTGCAAAGACTTGCATCAACTTCCTTTAAGCTTCCTCTATATTTTATACAGTTAATGATACTTTCCAATCATAATGAAACTGTGAGCTGGGTGGAATTTCATCCTGTTTAAATGTGAACACAGGATCCAGGCTTGGTATGGGAGCACAGGGTGTCTGAGGCCTCGGGCCACAGTGGAGCAGCATGTGTCTATTTCGCCAGAGTTTGCAAGACATCAACACCCTAAATAATTTGGATAGAATACACCACAACAAGTTCAGTGGCTTCCCGGAAAATGTCCAATTCGAGCTAACATGGTTCTTAGATTTGAGCAAATTAAAGTTTAATGATCCCTGTTGGGAAATTGGGCCACTGCTGCAGCAAAAAACTCAAAAGCAGACCAGGACATGCTGAATTGAGATCACAGTAGACTACAGAAAGGAAATGCAATACAATATACTCCTATATAGGCGTCCATCTTGTACCTCATTACACACAAGACTCGTCACGTGCAAGTCGTCATGATCCATTTATCACCAGACACATAAATAGCTTCAAATGCAGACACATCAGTCTGTATGGTAGATAGGAGAATGATAACACGCTCCTTTTGATTTTTGAAGTGTTCGACAGGTAATTAGTTCCAATCTTTCCCAGGTCTCCCTGCAGGCTTAATAGTATCTGTCTGAATTAGAGTGAGAAGCAGCAAAGGAAATGGTTCCCGAGTTATCTTCACACAGGGCTGAACAGTGGTAGACACTTCATTTGCAAGATAAGGTTAGCCTTGCGTAGCCGGACCTTTCTGCTCACGTCGTTTAAACAGTGTGACAGAAAAGGAGGAGAAACTGATTGAAATGGGAATGAAGTCAAGGAGAAAGTCAAGTTAAATTTCTTTTATCTTGGAAGTGAAAGCAGGGTATATGTCAGAGATTATTGTCTTTTGTGGCCGGAACACCTTTAAACCCAATTAGCACAAATTAAGTGATTGGTCAAAATGTAAGGACACAATAAGGGTTGATGTGAAAGGAAACCGGGTGGAAACTAATCAGACTTCATCATCCACCAGCTTTAGAGTCTAAATGGAAATTGGTATTTCCATGTGAATCATCCAATCACTGTAAACTAGGATCAGACGGTTCAAGTAAAGGCCAATCATGTTTCACTCTCCGCTCGCTCTTGTGTGTAAAGTGGGAATCATTTTTCTCTGTAAAACATCCAGTGAGCCATACTGAGATCAGATAAATAAAGTACGCCTCGTGTTCTTCAGCTATTCAAAATGTAATTACCCAGCACTGTATCTGCCCAGGTCTGCCTGCAGGCGAGTATCTGTCTGAATGAGAGAAATAAATAGCAAATGAAATGTATTTGTTCACACTGAAAAGCAGAGCGAGCTTCTATCAGACCTTTCAGGACGGAGAAAAGCTAATTATCATGCATTGTTTCAAAAACTTAAAATATTGATTCAAAAAGTTGTACTGTCACATGTACACAAGCTGGATTTTCTGAACTTCCAAAATATTGATTTCTTTTTTAAGTAGGTGGAAAGAAGTATAAACAGAAAATACAACATGTGCTTGTGAGATAACAAACCCTGAGGGCTTTCTAAAAACATCTTCTGGGAAAGAAAAGAAAATCTGCATGGACAAAAAAAGTATGTAATGTAAAAATATACAAATAAAAGTTCATGTACCAATAACAAACCGAACAATTTGGAATGGTAATAGATAAACTAAATCAGACTCTATTTAATGCAAATAAGAGCAGTTACAGTTGTAGAAGCAGCAGTTAAATTGCTAGTTGTAGTGATATTAGGAGCATATGATATCTAGAAACTGAAAGGTGAAAGATCTCCTAACTGCTGCAAGTTTTACCTTGTAGAAAGTGATAAACTCCAGAATGATTGCTGTCAGTGGCATAATTTCAATTAACCTGGGTTGCGTTATGTATATTGACCAGTTCCTCAGCCTTGTCTTAGTGATTTGATATCTGATCACAATGATGAATGATATTGAGATCACTTTTTAATACCCACTGTTATTGTAAAATATCCCTGGATCAGATATTATTATGCAGATAATACGAACAGATTCGGATCACATGTGAATATCAGGTGTAAATGGTTCCCTCAGTGTATTTTACAGGTGTTTTACATTAATTCTTCATGTGTATTTGACAAAATATTTCCCACAGCTCAGTGTTTGTTTGAGCAATCCATCCAACCCAACCTTCTCTATGCATAGATTTCCACTGATTTTAATTAGAAAAACCAACGTCAATGAAAACAAATGGTGATGTGTGGTAGAGCTAAGTATTGGCATTCAATACAAAAATTACCTTATTCGAAGTTGTATTGAAAATTTAAACCATTACCACAATCAATCCATTGAAAAAAACGACAATTTGGACATTTTTCTCACAGCCAATCACAACAAGTGTTGTTGGAATTAATGCAGCATGTGATTGGCCGGCCACTGGTGCAGCTAAACAGTCAGCGATGTGGTGAAGTTGAGTGATGGAGCTGGAAGTTTGGCGTGCAATTCCTATAAAAATCATATACAATTTAATGCTTCTATGCACATGATGGGTATTGAATGCAGCAGAGGGGGAACAGGTATCAAATGAATGGTATAAATGACTTTTAAGGGGACTGGTTTTGGCCGCTCTAGAAATGATTCCCAGCCTGAGTCTCGTGGTGATGAACCCACACACTTATTTGAGGTGAGTGCAAATCATTAGCCACCTACAAGCCTTACTAATAATTGCATTACTGTATTATCTTATCCACCCATTCAACCACACAGGACTTTCAGGGTTGGATGGCATGCTTTTTGAGACCAGAGAAATGTGAGAGAGACATGGCAAAGAGGTCAGAGGTGGAGCAGCTCTCACCAGGGTACTCGAGCAGATTGAAATTGCTGGCTGTAAGAGCATCACATTTTCTGCATTGTGACAGCTAGAGCCACTCCACAGTACATCATCACTTCAAAGTCTGAGACATTCAATAAACACTGACCTTTAGTCTATGATGCACACTAATGCACTACTTCAACTTGAATTTTTTAAGATCTCAGGTGTGGAAAAGCACACTTTGAAGCGCTGAAAGTTGTTCTCTACATATTTAAAGACCCAAGCTGCTGCCCCGCTGAGTTTACCCTTACACAGGAATAAAGGTGGAAGAACAGGGAGATAAAAGCATAAAAAGAAAAAGTAATGTGATCTTGGTTGTTTGGTCGACAGTGATTCATGATGCTTGCAGTGGAGCTTTTTGGAGTTTTCTGTGGCATGTGCAGTTCTGAGTGAGAATTTAGGGACTCATTGGGCAAAACATCTCTCTAAAGAAATGCTTTGTTCTGTGTAACCGTTATAAAAAGTCCCACTTTTAGCTGCTTGCTTTGTTCAGTTACGGATGTGCTTTGGCTGCAGCTTCAAAAAGAATTGTTTGGGGAAAATCCAGTTTTGTTCTTTTATCAGGCAGCAGAAATGACAACTTGTCTTCTAACTAGCTGGTTGAGAGAGGCAACATTTGTGTTGAGGATACTTTGTTAAATTTGTAGAGAGGTGCAGCGAAATGCAAATTGTGTATTGTAGAAAATGCTATCGGTTACCTAATTTAATTTTTACATATTTAGTTTTCGATTCTTTATACCTTCTTTAGATGAATATGGATGATTTTGATTCTCCGCCTTGATGCAAAGATGATTTAGGCCCTCTAAGAAGCAATATAGAGCATTGTTGTATTTAAGCATTTTCTCATTTTTCACTGCACTCTTGCTGAACTTTTCAGCAGCTCCCTTGACATTGTTCCCAAGAGGAATTATCAGTCAAAATCCAGTTTTGCTGTCTTTCCAGCTCTCAGAACTTACGAGGAACTGTCTGAGACACGAATGCTTCGTGTTGCAAAATTGTATAACACTGAACAAAGTACTAATGCAGGGCAGATGCCGGGTAATTCCAGAAAGAGGGGACTCCAAGAAGGAAAAAACTCCTTTGATGCCTTTTAAAATCCAAGACAAGCAGAGGGCAAACAAGGCATTTAAAAAAAGGATTTGGATGCAAAGACTAAATCAGAGGCAGTTTCTTTGGGCCAAATTTCATTTCTTCAGCTCTAAAGCAGGTCCTTTCACTTTATAACTCTACTGTGATTTGCATTTTTATCTATTTTTCACTACAATGTTTTTCCCCCTGTTTTTTTTTTTTCACCCAACACCCGAGGCAAAAGATTACAAAGTTTCAGGCCATAAAATAAACTGTACAAGGCCGCATGGCTGGAAAAAGACAGAACACAGAGCAGGTGGATGTGTGTTTATGTGTGTGCCCAAGAAGAAGTGAGAGTCTGGAAGCCAAACAACTATTTTATTCAACACATCATCAACTCCCGATGGATTCAGCTGCCATCGCCATAAACAAGTTTAGTAGAATACACAGCGGAAACTTCCAGTCTTTCTGCAGGCAATACAGTATAGCACACACAGAATAAAGAACGATGAATATTTCTTGTCCATCTCCCCGCTGAACTGTAGTGCCCAAGATTTGTCTGTAAAAATAAACCCATTGTATCTCTAGAAATCTCAAAGTGGAGGTGCTTAATTTAAATAAAAGCCACTTAAGATCATGTGTCCTCAGAATATGCCTTAATTATGTCCTAATCAATTCACTTGTTCCTTAATGTAAAATAATAGTCCATTAACTGCTTTAGTTTAAAGCCTAATTTTGTCTTATTGTGCAGCCTCTGGGGAGAGTCAGCTTTAATATGCCCTCCCAGCTCACGGCCAGCTCGACAGACGTTTTGTTAAAGCGACCTTAGCATCTGTAAGAGACACAAAAGACTTTCCATTAACTCCATTATGTACTCTTAGTATATGGTTAGTGTACCAGATGTGCTATAAAGAGCGCTTTGGGTGGGTGGGTGGGTGGGTCACACAAACCCCTGACTTGGTCCTAGGAGACCAAGTGTAAAATCAAGAGCTTTTATTTCATGTCAAGCTGCAAAAAAAAAGCTATACCTTATTTTAAGTCCAACACACCAGGGTGTGACCAGTAATGTGTGTGCTGCAGCATTAAATGCAAATGAAACTTGCACTGCAGTATGTGCCATTTTGCACAAGGTTGAAGCTTTAAATCTTAACAATCTAAACTGTGAATACACCTTTAATCTGATTCCATATTTTTAACATTTGTGTTGTCTTTAAGGTCTGTTTACCTTGTTCTTGGGGACAAAATGGCTCATTGTTATTACATCTCTCCAATAAAGCAGCTTCACTGAATTTCAGATCTTGTTTTTCATGAACAAATATCCTTCTAGACAACAAAATCTTATGGGGCTTTCTGTTGTAAGAGTTCAGCAAAACTGAAGTAAAACAATGACAAATTTATTTGGCATTATTATAAGAAATTGGCAACAAAATGCTCATCATCTCACATTTTTTAATGATTGACACAAATCACAAGGTGTAGAATCAACATGACTCAACAAGATAAAATCTTTAAACCAAATTTCAACTTTTTCAAACTTATTTTGCTTTTCAATATCAATTCTGGCCAATAAGACTTTGCCAGGATTAACTGCAATATTGTCCAAACAAAACCGCAATCGGGGGGCAACGGATCAAATGACTCATGGTTTTGATTTTTTATTTTTTTATATATATATATATATATATATATAATTTAATATATCTTGCTTAAATGTATTACATTATTTAAAAAAGAAACTCAAGATGTTCATCTACATGCATTAAAAATATTAAAACCACAACCCATCAGTAAATAAAATAAAAAAATCTGTGATCCATTGCATCTCTAAAACTTACTACAGAATTGTGGCACAGTTTACTGAAACCATTTTATGGTTTGTTGTGCATCTCAACAATTTTCCTTGAGCACTAAAGAGAACAAAATATCAGGAAAGTAGGTTATGAGGACTTCCGTGTATAGTTATTTTTCTTTTCCTGTACAGTAAAGATTTAATGATCCTCATGAACACCCTGTGGCATAATTAAGTAGCAATACATATTCATATATCTCAGCATTGCAGCACAGCCATAAATAGCCTCATTTGATAGTAAAGCGTCTTGCATAGTGGCACCACAGTGATAAATGTGGAGGGAAACGATAAGACTTTTTTTTAACAAACCCTTTCAGGATTTTCCACATTGGGAATTCAAACAGATAAGCTCTGTTTGCATTCCTGCTTTTGTAACCTCTAACATTTCTACTGACCATCACTCGAACTGTAAGTGAGCTTCGGATCTGTCCCACATCCGCTAATGACTTTCAACCTTCGCTGTCTCCCGTATGAAAACACATTTTCTGAGTGAACCATTGGTTATTGTTGAGATTCTGTATATCTCGAGAAAGGCATGCAGCCGTTTCTGAATAGCAGCAGCACACTATAACAATTCTGCAAGGCTGAAACTCTTTCTTTCCTTCCCTAAGGCCATCCTTCTTCCTCACTCCACTATCTCCCCTCTTCTCCTCTTTGCATTCATCTAAAAAAGCAGCCAAATGGTGTTTTTCTTCACTAACTTATCGCCACCAGCCACAGTCTGGCATTTCACAATGGGAGAAAAAAACATTTGGGGCGGCGATAAGATTTTTCCTCCCTGTTGCTGGCGTTATTGTTGCAGACAAACAGCAGAGTTAACCTTGGAAAGCATCTGTCTTCCCAACCGCCCTCCATCTTTCTCTCTGTCCCTCTCATATTTATGTTAAGGGAGACGGAGGAGAGGACTGAAAACGAGGAAGGCAGAAGCTGAAAAACATAAATTGCTTACATATAGAGATAGAGGCACATCGACCAAAACCTGTCACTTCACAAATTTACTTATTGGCTTTGAAACGCACAGAACGAAACACAGGAAAGTGGGAAATGGCAAAGCAGAAAGCAGATGTTTGTAGGAAGAACATGTAATTTGATCAAAGTTTCTATTTCCACTCCAAGGTCAGAGTATTTCTGAAGTTTATTCCAGGATGCACTCGATGAAAAGAAGTGTTCATCAAACAACCTGCCTGAGATCTTTACCTGCCTCTTGAATGATTAAAAAATTGTACTTTCATTCAAATTATAAGAGGTAGTTTAAATAAGTCTGGCTGCAAAACACTACATCCTCTCTTAAATGCATCTCATTCCAATAACACACTGGTTTAGTTTATGGTGTTGTGCTTTTGTAGATGAAGGAGTTTATGTTTGGTTTGCTCATCAGTTTTTTGTTCATCATCAAGATTGTAGAAAAACTGCTTACCCAGTTTTTTTATTAAACTTGAAAAAACAACCATTCTCATAAGCAAGTCATCAAATACAGACACAGCTTGGGAATTAACATATACAAAAACGCAAAGCACCTCTAGTGTCTATATGAAACCGACTGGGCTTCAGAATAACTCCAATGTAACTGAGAACCAAAGAAAGTTCTCCAGAAATCAGGTTGGTGTGGTATCAAGAGTGAGAAAGGACGTTTGTGGACAGGTTAGCACATGACTTTAACATTGTCCTTGACCCATGTCAAAACAAAAGTCTTGTTTCTGATGATTTCTGAATGAACTAAACCATAATATTCACCTAAATTGCAGAAACAAATTGTTTTATTGGAATTCATCAATATAAAGTGCCATAGTGGCACCCAATGGGTCCTCACAAAGGCTATAGTGCTCAGTTTGGATTTATCACTCAAATATCCTGTTTGTTTGTTCACATTATTTTTGTGGCCTATGTCAGACTGCAGTGTAAACCACTTAAAACTGGCCCCAAAACTGCCCCATGTGTTGTAGGAGTGGCGTGGCATGGCAAGTTAATGTGTGTTGAGCGAGCAGGCAATTTAGTGAAAGCAGCAGGAGGTGAGCGCAAGAACAGGTTGGCAGGAATCAGTGAAAGTGGTCACTTGAGCAGGAAATGTGCAGTGTTGGTCACATTTATAAGTGAATAACCTCCCATGTGTTGCTTTCTTTTGTTAAACGTGAATGGGGTTTAACCCCGAAGTGAGCAACCTTGACTTCTTTCCTGGAGGAAAACACATCTCCGCTGTGCTCTCTGACCAAGTCGGGAAGTCAGAATAACATTTACACTGAGGTTGCATTGGAAAACATCAGATATGTATCCAATTTAGAACCACATAGGAAAATGGCCTTGATCTGATATGAAAAAAATGGATTTGGGTCACATTTGCCTGCAGTGTGACTGTATGATGAGAACAGGTTGAGTGCAGGAAGAAGCCATTACATATTGGAAAGAATCTGAAACACAAAGTGGAGACAGAAATAATGTTTTAGATTTTGTGAGTTAGGTCTTCTTTGTGGCTCGTCGTGCGCTCTTTGAGATGTGATTATATTGCTTTGAGGCTGTTTAGAGGAGAATAAATACTAACAGGATATCTAGCACACAGAGATCTTCAGATCACAATGTCACACTCGATTCAAGAGGTGCCAGTCTTGCACCTCTTATCACTGTAACTGCAGATCTCATGACATGGACAGGAAGAAAATTCTCAGCAGGGTAAAAACATTCACTTCTGAAACCACAGATGGAGAAAAACACTAATTTAGGCTGATTTTGAAGCTTTCCTTGCCTCGCAGCTATCAAATCAGAATGGATACTCAGAGGTTAACCTGTAACTGATGGCGAGGTTACACCTTTCGCCCTGAAATTACACTCTCTCATTGCTTTCAGAGAGAAATGTCATTGCCTGAATCCAAATCTATTTTTGTCCTGGTCAGAGATTGCAGCTTGAGGTATTGAGGGAAATCAATATTGATTAGTCCTTCGACGTTTTGTCCTGATAAGCGATAGCAGCTTGCTGAAGGCGACTCATCTGTTCTTGGGCTAAAACGGGCCGCTGAGATGTTTGTCACTTTTGTATGATGGTGGCTTACAAGTTCGAAGGTTATCCCAAATGTCTGCAAACCAATTAAGTTTAGTCATCCACTGACCTTTACGAAATCCTATTAATCATTGCATTTATTTCTGTGCGACAGAAGGTTTCTTTTTTTTTTTTTTTTCAGATTCCAATCCTGAAGGTCTTACATTGTCAGACAAGCTGCTAATGTTAGCAAAACATTCAGAGGTCTAAAGCTCACACGCTGTCCATCATAACTGAGGCTGTGATTTAAGGTCAGCACACCCAAGAGACGTCAGGTGTTCATTTTCCTGCACTTTGGACATTTCTTCCTCTCATTGCGCCTTATTTGACACCAGGGAATCTTCTAGTCCTTAAAACACTCTGAGATTCATGAAGCAAATTGGTGCTAAATTACCTTTTTTGTGAGGTGTCAAGAGTATTTTACAGTAATGTATAAAAGTAATAAAAGTCTTGCCTTGGTGTGCTGGTGGAGCACAACATCTTAAAGTGTTTCTTAGATTAACAGTCGCTAAACACTGCAACCAATTTCATTACCCCCCTGATATCGAGACAAGGAAAAGGGGTTTAATGAAAATGAGGTTGTTATCTGCAAGGACAGAGATGCAGAAAAGGAATGAAACTATAAACTGTTGTGACTCTTATGCAGGAGCTGCAAACACGGAGCACAGCCAGGACTTTTAAAATGCTGCATTCTTTCATAACTATCTGCACGGCTGCTCGTTTTGATTAACACTTCTCTGCTAAAGCCAGAGTTTGATAGCAGGAGTCGTTATGGCTCTCTCTGCTGTGGAGGCAGAAATATATATGATCACCGTGTGCCACACAATGACTTTAGAGTGCTGCACTGACCCAAAGCGAAAAGTGCAACAACAGCAAAAAGAAATCTAGTTACTACAACAGAATGTATCTTTTAATTCAATAACACAGACTGATATTGGAAACCCTAACAACACGTTACTGATTACACCATCCATTGATGTATAAAGCTTCTTGCAGGCAGCTGCAGCCCCAAAATGTTCCCAGATTCCATGCCGTTATTTTTTCCTCTTTTCTCCTCATAATTGGACTCTGTGCCTTAAAAAATTAATTTCCCCTATGTCCTTTCTCTTTAACCGTCAATTTTCAGTCTCTGAACTCTCATTAGCCATATTTATTAGAACACTGGCTCGGCTTTGTTTCATTTTTAGTTGCATTAAAAGTCTTAATAACTGTTGAATTTGGCTTTGTGAGACCTGCAGATACACTGTTCAATGTTCTTCTGTTCTCTGCCGTTCCTCCATTTTCTCGCTCCTGCCCTCTTTACATCCTCTTCTCATCTCCCCTCTTCCTCTCAGCCTCCTCTCTTATCTGCCGCTCTTTACAGTTTCTTGCTTCTCTGATCTGCCCTTCTCACATTTTCTATTGGATTGGGTGTGGCCCTCAGGGACCCTTAATCCAATCCACTGTTCATATTCCCCTCAGCATTGTATTGTAGCTTCACAGTCGAGATAAGACACACATTCTTGGAGCGACACACACATAATGTAAACCCTCACATGAAGTCATGATCTTATATTGACTTTTTATGCATACAAAGAATTCCTCTTCATATTGATTCATAGCCTTTTGAGGCTTATTTCAGTCACTACTTCTGGAGAAATACATAGAATATGACGTCTTGTGAACATACTGCAGCATTCGTTCTTGATCAAATATACTGTTTTATTCATAGGAAACATGCCATCACTACACACAGTCTGCAAGAGCATAATCCAACCAAAACCATGGTAACAAACCATATAAATCAAACCATGTTTTTCTACCTTCATAGAGAGGACATCTGCTATGTAACTACCTAATTCTAGCCGTTGCATACATCTAATTTCACTGGTAAACACAGGATTGTTTTTCTTTGGAGGCTTTGATGGTTGATAGGTTTGATGATAAGGGCAATTAAAAATGAAAACTAGAGTGGTGATAACACGGGTAACAATAATTATGAAAATACGATGAAAAAATGTTGAAGATGTTGTTTGTGAAAATAGAAATGATAACAGGTATCAGGATTATAATTAGGGAAGATGGTTGTGGCATGCATTCTCATTCGGACATACTGTTTCATACAAAGGACACATGTTATCACTACACACTCTGCAAGCCAACATAAAACCATGGTAACAAACCAAGTTGTTCTACCTACAAAGTGAGGACCGGAGCAAAATAGTGAGGACTTTTTTGGGAAGCAAGGACATTTCTTGCCCCCTCGCTGCTTGAGGTTTGTATTAGGGTTACGTGGTTGTTAAGGCTGGGGTAAGGGTCTTGGAAATCCACTATATCGATGACAGTCCTTAGAAAGATAGAGAAACAAGGATGTGTGTTAGTGTGTGTGTGAGCCTTTAAATCCGAGTCAGGCCTAATACCTGTTTACCTGTTGCCCCCACAGGAGATTTATGACTGAAATCTGAGGCCTGTGGGAGTTAATAACCTCTGCTTGCTGATAGTATGTGGAATTTTCCAGCCAGAGAAGATTAGTTTTACTCCAAAATAACATCAAAATATGAAGTTTGAATCTATTTAGGACCCTTTTGACTTAAGTTTTGCCCAAATATTTGATAATAATGAAGGCAGTTGTTGCATTTTACCCCAAACATGAAGCAAATATTCATCTCTACTTATTTATTTTATCATAGTGGATACAACTGGCCTTGTGTTCGGTCTCCCCACTCCTTGATGATGATGATCACGATGATCAGGGAATAAAGATGAAGTATAAAATTAAAATATTTATTCCAACCCATGCTAATGAGAGGACACCATGAATAATGAAGATGAGGAGGAAAGGAGAAAAAAGGTAATAATGAGGATGATGGTGTAGGTAGGGGTGGGGAAGATTATGATCCAATGGTCATAAATTAAAGGGTAGTTTTAATAATTAAAAAATTCTGTTGGTGGTGATAATGATAAGACGGAGGAGGAGGAAGATGAGAATGGCAATCATTAAGAAATTTTAATTATGATGATGATGGTTAGAGAAAGAAGTATGTTACTAAAAGTAACATTGTGATGGTAATAAATGCACGTCTGAATTTGGGACCTGAAGGTGACTGTGTTCCACCTATAAAAAGACCTTGATCATTAGTGCAGCAGGTTATTGTTACCAATATTTAGCAGTTAGCGACGCCCCTTTAGTGGCAGCAGTAATTATGACGGATGCAGAAGTGATGTTACTGAGGGGGAAACAAAATGAAGTATAAAGAGCGACAAGGTCCACTTAGATGCCGGTCTCCTGGGTTAAAAATCTGTAACCAGAATTAATGTTAAGTAACTTTACTTCACTTTAAATCAGCTGTTTAACTCATTAATTTAGGGAGTTAAGTGAATTTATGATCCTCAAAAAACATACTAAAACACACCTCTTCAGATCTGCGTGGCGACTTGAAATTGTTTTATTTCCACGTTCTTGTGAGACAATGTTTTAAATATTGAAATATTGCATAAAATTTAAATATCTGACTGTGTTTTTATTAAATTTGGGGTCATTTTACATATAAAGTCAGTATTCTGAAAAGCGCTCTATTAATAAAATGTATTTTTATTTATTTATTTGCTTTTGCAACCACATTTTACAATGCCAAGCCACAAACTTTTTCAATGAAACTCAGCGTTAACAGCATGGTTAACACGGCGGCTGTTGCATTTGTGCAGGAGGACTACACTGGGTAATAATTGAGGGTTTTATGGTTTGGAGGCTTTGATGGTACATAGAGATGATTATGATGATTGCGTTGGTGATGTAAGTGATAATTAAAAAAAAAAAAAAAAGACTGAACATGAGAAACGTGGAAGATGGATACAATGGAGATGTTTATGATAACAGGAGGTATCAGGATGATAATTAAGGAGGATGATGAGGAAACAGTGGGGACCAGTGCTGCTGAGGCTCAGTGTATGTTTCCGCTCTGTCCTGTCCTAACGTTTCGCATGAGCCCTGTAAAAACTTGGCTCTCCTGTCAACAGCCCGCAGCGCTGCCCTGGCCTCCACTCTCCCCCGACACGGCACGGCTCGGCACGGCCAAATGAGTCACGCACGCACCCTCACAATGAGATGCATAAACGAATTTATCCAAGTTGCGGAGCGACTGGGAGGTAGAGAGGAAATCTCCTCGGAATCCAGACGAACCACCGCTGGATGTCCATCGGCTCGCTTGTCACATTGCATCAGTCATGATTGCTTTCACGGCGGCAACCATCCGTCATGTGTTAACGTGTGTTTGGTCCGTGGGGTCGCCCGGTAATAACAGGGGAGGAGGGTTGTAACGGGGTCGCCCTGTCTCGGTGAGGGTGTGTTCCCGGTGGCCAGATGGGTCGACGACCGTCAGTCCGAGATAATCCTGATCAGTCGGAGAGATGACAGCGAGCAAGAGCGGGGGACCCGGAGCTTTGTGCGTCAGTGCGCATTGGAGAGGCGATAAATCAAACGACTGGCAGAAAGAAAGCGCTGGTGTATAGGACGCCATCTCTCCCCCCTCTCTCTCTCTCATCTCCCCTCTCACCCTCCTCTCCCCCCTCCTTCGCCTTCTCATCTTCCCTCCATCTCCCTCTCCATGTCTCTCTCATGTCTTTCTATTCTCTCGCCGTCTCCAAACGCGCATGCTGCTGCTGCTGAGAGAGGTTTTGCATTTCGGGGTTGAAAGGGACCAAATAGCCTCCCTCCCTCTCCTCCGCCCTTACTAATGCAAAATCTATCGGAACAACCACTTTGATATGGAAATTGATAACTCGAGCTCAGGCACTCGTGTGTCTGTGTGCGCGCGCGCTCAACATGCGCACTCTTCCTTATTTATTTATTTGTTTTACACAGAGATCGCTGCTGCACACACACACACACACACACACTCCCTCATCTCTCATCAGGAAACACACGCAGCTTTTATAATGATGGCAGTGACTACACGCACACATGCACGCTCGCACACACGCACCCATGCAGAGCTCGCGCTGCGCACACACATGCAGCAGCTGCCTCCTTCGTGTTTGGCACCGAGCAACTCCAGCAACACCTCCCCGCTCTGAACGCATCAGCTCGGGATCCGCAGGCTGGAGGGTCCGCCTCATCATCCCAGCAGCTGTCCTGCACAAAACTGCCCTCTCTAGAGGACGGATCACTCTGCTGTCAAGAGGTCGCGCCTGCAACAATTTGCCCAATTCTCTCCACCTTTCTTCGTCTTTTTCTTTTCTCAGTGTTCTGTTCTTCAAATCTTTCTCTCTTCTCTCCTCTGCTTCTATCTCATAAGTGTCTGTGATCCAAACAACGAGCGATCCGGGACAGATCGCCCAACTCCGAGCAAGAGCAGGTGCATATTGGCCACATAAGCACATCTGAGGCTCCAAGAGATCTCCTCGAGATCCACGGACCACAGCCTCACAGCGTAGCAGCACGCGTGTGCCTCCAGTGCGCACAACCGCTCATCCCAGTGAACCCACAAGTGCAGAAAGCCACCCCAACATTGACTCCTATAATCCCCAGCTTTTACCCAGCACGGCGACGTTTGACTCGTCTTACCTTGATCGGTGGTCTCGGTGTAGCGGGGAGGAAGAGGCAGCATGCAGCTTTACGGTCCGTTCTGCAGCGGCACAGACGGGGAAAGCGAGAGTATTATCCCTGGACAGCGGCGGAGGTCCGTGCGTTCCAGCAGAGAGAGAGGGAGAGGGAGTACGCAAGAGGAGGGATGAGAGACAGAGGCGGGCTGATGGGAGAGAGAGAGTTGGAGAGGGAGAGGAGGTGGCTCAGTCCGACAGAGGGGTGATGCTGAATCGGGGCAACAGCCGCTCCCGATTTCATATGAGTGATACAAGCCTGCAGGTTACACTGAAAGGGAAAAAAAAACCTTTGCGTTTTTTTTTTCATCTTGATGTCAGTGAGCAGTTTTTTAAAAATGTCGGGTGTGCATCATTAAAATGCCAAAGCAAGCCCCATTTAAATATCACAGTAATATTCCCACCGGGACTTCACGCAGCTGTGATTCTCAGTGGAGAGTTTCTGGCGACCTTGTGTTAATTGTGCTATTTTTATCTCTTTTCACATCATCATAACAGTCTATTCCTGTCGCACACAGGCCTATAGTCTGCGCTTAATTCTTACTTTTACTGTGACAGCAATCTTTAGAGATGTTCTAGCTCTGACTCAGTCCCTCCTCCAACATGTGGCACTTCTTGATGAGGGCCGCGCCTGTTATTGGTCTCAGTCTGTGGATATGAATGTCTCCAGTGGTGGTGGTTAGGCCCACATCATGTCCAGTCTCAGTCCGTGTTTGGACTTCTAGAGGGGGGGTAAAGTGTGGAGCCACTCACCGGGCTCTATCTCCCTCCATCACTTGTGCCAGTTATTGCCTCCTCATGCAGCGGCGCGCAGCTGCTTTCCAATCTGGGCACGTAGCAACACGCCTCAAAAGTGCGCGCCCGTGCGAAGGGGCAGGGAGACAGGCTCTCACGCTCGCGAACTCGCGCACGAGCACGCGCACACACACGGAGAGAAGAGGGGGAGATCCAACTGTGCAGCTGACGTCATTGCCGGTCAGCTTGAGAGGTATCGATTTGCTCTTGTGCGTTTTGAGGCTCGTGTGC
>JAOWBC010001255.1:1418130-1433994 GCA_028566105.1 Hypoplectrus providencianus | reverse complement strand
AATTGACCCTTTTACTTCCGCAGAACTTCTTAATTTAGGAGGCTTTCCCTGTACTCTTTGCTGCTCCTCTGGTGCTCACATTCAGTTATTTCCTCATGTGTTCCTAACTGTTTTAGTCATCAGTCCAGATGTACGTTTGCCCTCAGTTTGTTTCGTTATATAACTCCTGTCTTGCATAATCAAAGGTTACTAAATCTCTGTCCAATAAATGACGTATATGAGTCAATCTGAGGTTTGCAAACAACGTCTTGTTTACCAAAATCTCACTTGGTCGCGTGGAGATGAATTAAAATTAAAGAATTAAATATTTTCTCATGGTTTTTATGTATTTTAGACACTTTCAGACCAAATCTGTTTTTCAGTATCAAGAATTTGATCACAATTGTTTGAGCTGGTTGTTGGTGCAAAGATCAAAAGAGTTTCTACATCATCATGTTTATTTCTAACTAACACTTCAACCATTAAACATGTTAATTTATTCATTTTAATGTGTTTAATAAAGCCATAAAAAGTAAACATTTCAGCTACAACAACACCCTCAGCAACAGAGTTAGAGGAATTAAAATCTAGAGGCTTATGAGACAGTGAGTAATGTTCAATCAGAATAATAAATGTCCTCCATGAACTCGTCCTCTGATTGGCCAAACAGCCTTACAACACAACCGTGCAAGGCACAAAATTGGCAGAAAAACTACACACACAACCTTAATTTTGTACATTACCTGCAGCGTTCAGTCAGCTCCGCTCCATGCATCAGTTTCACTACCTGTTACAGTTTGGATCGGGCTTTTATTGGGACCCATCTGTCATGATATATGGACTAATTGTGGTGTAATTGCCTTACATTTGTTTGTTTTAGGTGAGCAATAAGGCTGGAGAGGAGTTTCATGGCCTCTACATTTGTCAAGTGTTGGGGGTAATTTCCCAGCACTTCCTGGCTGCTGCTGATAAATGAAAGCAGAGGAGGAGGAGGAGGAGGAGGAGGAGGAGGAGGAGGAGCAGGAGGAGGAGGAGGTTCAGGTCTCATACGGTCACTGGGAGCTGCCCGGTGAAACATGCTTCAAATGTACAGTGTGGAGAAGCTTTAATTAAAATAATCAGTTCCTTTCATTTGTCTCACAATTAAGGCTACATGTCAGCCAGACATGCCACAAAATATGTATTAATGATTGAGCAAATATTCTTTAATTGCACTAAAACATCAGGAAATCAATACAAAAGACCACAAGGCCACATTCTGATAAGGGATGGGGATAATTTGCCAATGATTGATTAATGGTCATCAAGAATTTGGTTAATCGAGAGACTAAAATGTTCTATTTTTTGCCCATTTTCACACTATGTGATACATTACACTTCACAGACTGTAAGAAAACATTGTGAGTAAATTTTTTTATGGAGCAAATTAGCATTTTTATTTGTCTCTGTAGAAGAGAGTTGAACATATATTCTCTGGTGGATACTTTTTCCAATCCACCATGCAGTATAATGATTGTATACATGGTATAAAATGTTTATCCCTCTTGCTGAATCAGTGCACGCTCATGATTTGCACTAATAAGATCAGTAATAAGTCCGATCTCTGTTCATTATGAGGCAACTAGGTGGCTTACTTTC
Source organism: Hypoplectrus providencianus (assembly GCA_028566105.1). Classification (NCBI taxonomy): domain Eukaryota; kingdom Metazoa; phylum Chordata; class Actinopteri; order Perciformes; family Serranidae; genus Hypoplectrus; species Hypoplectrus providencianus. The sequence goes on along the minus strand of JAOWBC010001255.1, from coordinate 1,432,377 downwards.
AGGCTTTGTAATCCCGTGAAATGATTTTAATGGTTGTTTCACAATGTGAAAGAGACAGCAATTGAATAACAATGCATGGAAATAAAAATTAATTCATTATGTTCCTCTGTGCCGTGAAATTGAGGCAAAGACAAACTGCAAGACTAACAGCTTTTTTTTGGGGAAATATCAAATTGGGTGCAGAGCTACAGTTAGATAAACAGAATTTTAATGCAATAGAAGATTTTGTCTCTTCTTCTGTTTTTTGGGGGGATTTACATGTTAATATGCACATGTGTGTTTGAACAGCTGCTCTCTCAAGGAGGTTCTTATTTAATTTATTTCCTTCTCTGTCTGGGGTCCAGTCATCGTCTATATAAAGCCAAATACTGTTGGTCCTTGTCCATAAGCGTCCTTGGTTCGATCAGTGGACTGTCTTGTGGGTTTGGATCTCTTACTGTTATCGACAGCCCTGACAATGCTGATGTAGATGGTCTGCAGTGTCTAATGCATTTAAAAGTCTTCAAGCTTCCCACTCTCCTGCCCTTTGCCCTGTGAGCACAATGGCTGCCTGCACCACTGAACCTTGATGGAGAGGCGATTCTGATTGGGCGCTCCATGCCAAAGTTCAGCACAGGAGAGATGTAAAGTCGACCTTTCATCCAAGGAGAAAGCCTGAATACACCACTATGAGATACATATATATATATATATATATATATATATTCAAAACCCTTCCTTTCTATTCCTTATGTTGCCTTCACATAGTGTCCGGAAAACACATCTCCCATTTTCCTTTATTCATTTCTGCCTTGTGTAATTGTTAGATTTTTAGTTAAATCACATCATATGAACATAAGGAAAATGATTTAATTCCACAATGGCTACTGTAATGGGAGTATGATGCCTGTTAAATGTTTGCGAGGTATTTAATTTCCTCTTTGCCCTCTGAAAATGTTACTTTCATAGAGAGATAGGAAGCTTGATGGTATCTCAATTTGCAAGCATCTCATCCCACACAAATTTATGCAGCAACCCTTGGGCCACCATCCCCAAAAGTCAAATTAGACCAGTGGATGAAGTTATTATAGCTTCTTGGGAGGTCAATGTGTGTAACACCAAGTGTTTGAAGCAGCAAGAGACCATAATAGGAGGCATCATCCCTCCAAGCTGTGACCAAAACAAACCAGAAGTGTCATATTAGGTTAGAAAAGGTAGGAAAAGAAAACCCTCTGCCCTTCTTTTGATTGTTACAAATCCATTCATTTGCAACCAAGTTTCAACCCTTCTTCCACCTCTCCATTTCGTCTTGCTTTTTCTCCTCATTTTCCCATTTTCCATGTTGTTTTCCATAATAACTTCCCCATGTGTTAGATTTATCCTTGTAAATATGCTCTGTCTGAAGTACATCTAAGAGCCGGGGCTCTGGGAAATGTGACAGAGGGATTATGAGATGACAGTGATCTCATTAATCTTTGTTCCCTTTTCTTCCTTTATTATGTTTGTCCTTGTCTGTGATGTTTGTGACTGTGATGTAGACCAGAATGGGGATGTGTAAAGGGTAAACTCAATGTAAATATCTGATGTTGTAGTTTAATGCTTTGTCTGATGGTGCATTGTTTGGAATAGTAATACTTTAGGAGACCAAGCTAGCACGCTGTCATACTCACAACAGCAACGCTTCAGCTGGTATTCGCCAGTTTGAAAACTTAGAAAATTACAAAATCACAAAACACAGATCAGTTATTGGACACATGCAACTAAGGGGACCCCTAAATTCTGGAGAATTTATCCTCGAGTGAATATTTTCTGCAAAGTTAATGGCAATTAAACTAAAGAGTATGTGTATGTATTCATGTGTTTTCTGTTTATGAAAGCTGCCAGTAAGATTTTAGCCCCTTAAAAATGTCCTTTCAGCCTTCATTTATAATAAAAGCAACACTAAGGAGTCCAATCGTCTTAACACAAGAAATCAAAATATTAACTTATACAAGAAGACGAAATGAACATCATAAACTTTACACTAAGGAGTCAGCTAGTCATTTAATTAAAGGATGCACATTATGCACAATAAGCTAGCAACTTGGTATTCTTTATTAAGCACCATCTTCAAATTTTGGCTTGAAAAAGTGAAGATGGCGAAGGTCAAAATGCCAAAATGCTTTTAAACAGTAATCCACAAATAAATGGATTACATCATGTCATTCACTTCCTGTTTACAGTCTATTATAAAGTTGTCAAACCACAGACACTCCAGCATTGTCCTCCACTGAAGGACACATTTAACGTAGGACCAAGAAGTGTTATTATACAACAATTCTGAAAAACAGTGCCACAATGCAGCATCCCTCCAAGTTACCTCCACAGACGGTGCCGCTGATGCTATCACATGAGCTATCACATGTGGTAAATGAACCATCACCGCTTGACCTTCAGCGTCACATAGGGGACGACTGTAGCGCAAAATAAGTCATTTTTCAGCCGTGCCAGACTGTAGCGAGAGCCACCTGTCACCTCTCTGTCTCTGTATGTACTCCTTGGTGTCCTTTCTTTGTCAAAGTGGAGAAAAATTCCCCAAATATCCCTAGCAATCTCTCCACTATCTCATCACACGCTCAGTGGGCAGACAGGGGGCTTTGTGACTGTGACTGTTTTCCCATCAGCGAGGATTACCTCAGCGGCTGTACCCTATACAGACAGGGACATGCGGGAAAAATCTGTCTGAAGCTCTCCGAACAAGAAAGATGTGTTTAGTACGTACACACTTTGCCTTCCAGTGCTGATGGAATTATTGTATACAGGCTTCGGCTACAAATGGAAACACCTGAACAATATCATACAGTTCAGAACAACAACCTTAAAGGTAGATCTTCAGCTTTGTTGCACAGTCTCAATGAAAACTGAACAGTGCATGTTTCTCAAAGGGAATTATTATGGCAGGTCTGTTGTTTTTTTCAATAAATTAATTTGCTGCTATATGTTACCTGCATATTTAACTTCCAAACTAGAGAAGTAAACACATTTTTTTTTGTCCAAATAAACCAAGATGCCACGTAGACAATTTAATTGCCTTAATGCTGTTGTATTGGAGTGTTTGAATTCAAGACACAGCCTCTTTATTTTCAGATATATGATTTGGGCATTAAGTCTGACTTGAAAAAGTTGTCTGTTCCAAAGGGGGGCAGTTAGTTTGAGAGTCAGAAGATAAAATCAGATATATTGTATTGATCTGTTGCATCAGAGTAAACTTAAAGGTCATTTTCTATCTAGTTGTGATGCGCTTCTCATCAGTCGCATCAGGTTTGTTTTTTTTTAGAAGTCTGATATTCACATCAGCGATCAGGATTTTTGTTTAAAAGCAAAAACAAAACAAACAGCTTGGGTTGGGCCTTATTGTGCCTCCTAACCTGGAGATGTTCTTGTCTTTCTGAGAGTTAACATATAGACGAACAACTATTCACACTCACATTTAAAGCTACCAGTTCCAGTTGAAGGTCTTTGATGTGAGAATAAACACAAAGAGGAAGAAAAAACTCTCATTAGTCGCAGTTACACCAAAATATTAATGTTCCAGCCAATTCTGAATGCAACCCCTGGTCCCCTGGTGGCATTAACTTCCAGTTATTAACGCAGCAGTACACCTTGACTTTTCCTGTACTCTCAGTGGACAGTTTATGAAACGGTCAGGAACCTGACATCTAGATGCCCTCGAACCAAACTCACCCACACTACTTCACTCCCCAAGTTTCAGGTCAAGCTGTCGGAGTCAGATGTTGTTTTCCGATGGGGAATACCTGCCCTGCGTGGGTGTGTGTCAGGGCAGAGCTGAAAAGCAAGATGCCAGCTCAGCAGACCCTCACTGGATAAAGAAAGGCCTTAAAAAATAGACAGCAGTGTGTGTCAGGTAGATGGATGGCAGGGTTAGGTGTTTGGGACACTGAGACGGTTGGGAGTGCACCTCATTGACTGCCCTGCAAATAGACAGCTGGAGAAATGAACTGGACTCGGCCACTATTGAATAGAGCTCAATGGTCTGCATCCCCACGGGGGATTACCACAAACACACACACACACATATACAAACACACACTGCCAGGTTGGCAAAAAGTTGCACCAGTGCAGATATGTGACTTGGCTTAGACTCGTCCTCAGTGATTTGAGACTGGCTTTGATAAGAGGCATGACTACAACTGGGCTCGACTGACTTGAGACCTTTTATTAACGTCACAACAGCTCTGGCAGAGAGCCACAGAGGCTCCAGGCTGTTTAGAAATGTATGTATGGCGGACATGTGTCACACAGATGTTACAGGTTTCCATATGTTTGTTGATCCTCAAAATATGTTATTAGCAAAACAAATGAGTCATTTTACAAAAAAATCTAGGGTACTATAGCTGTGTTTCCATTAAAGTTTAATCCAATTGTAGAGTGAATTTTAAAATGTGACTTAAATAAATTCCCTTCAATTGGTTTAAAGCAAATTAACAAAGCTGCACTGATGTACTTTGGTCAGAAGGTGGCAGTGTAATGTACTGCTGTAGACTAATCTGTTGATAAGCAGCAGAAGAAGACAAGGTTACGCCAGAAAGAAAACAGTAGATTATACTTTTTTGACTGCTAATTAAGTCAACTTTGGCCACCCATGAGAAAAAATATGTCTTAGAGGTAAAAAAAAAAAAAAAATGTCATGTCAGAGGAGATAGCTGAGCAGTCATGTGAGTTAAAGGTTGTTATTTGTGAAAACCTATTTCCATCTCCTATTAAGCTTATTGATAATGTTGCAAAAAGAGAAGAAAAAAAAACACTTCAAGTGAAACAAAAAGATGTTCTTTGTTTGTTTGTTTGTTTGTTTGTTTGTTTTTTAAATATTAGTATTTGCATCAAGCTTTTCCAATGCAAATCTTCAAAATTCTTTGGAAACAAACACTGGACACTTCTCACGTAAATTAAACCTTGGCACTAAATGAAAGATTAGGGGGTCACCATCATTACACTTAATCCTGATGAGGATATAAATATCTACCAATTTTGATATTTTGATATTTACCCAAGAGATCATAAAGTTATTAAGATCATTCAGTTTGGCAAACATGCTAGGATTTGTCTTTTTGGGACCATGAAAGTCTGTCCAAAGTTTCTCAGAGATTCATCCAATAGTTGTTCAGATACTTTAGTCTGAACTAAAGTGATGGACCAACACTCTAATACTGCCAATCAAAATGAATCCAGGCAGATTTATATCAACACATTTTTGAATTGGGACATTCAGTCAACAGGTTATGTTGTATTTTGCTTTGTGAGGCAGCTTTGAAAAGACGTGAACACCACAGTTGGACACAACTATCGTATATAACTGTATAAATGTCAAGAAAAGAGCAAAAGAGTCCCTGGGAAAGAGCCAGAGCTTTGAGCTGACGTTCGCTGGATAAACGAACAAAAAGACACACAACTGGAGCCAAGCACCTCCGAGTCAACCACAGATCACACATCCAGAAATCCTCCGCTCACCTTCATGAAATCCACCAGCGAGAGATAATTCTCTTATTTTGCCTCACTGCAGTTTGCCTGAATTGTGTCCGCCTAAAAGATCCAGACACAATCTCCTCGCCAGCAGTAAGTGAGAGTCATTGAAGTGTGTTTTTTTTTTTTTTCCTACTCTTAAACCCAGCGAGAGGTGCAGGCAGGGAGGTGAGGAGGCGGCGAGTGATGCGGCAGGAGTCGGCCGGCCTCCGCAGAGGTGACAGAGATGCCGGCTCAGCCAAGAGGCACTTGAACGAGTACAAAAATCTGGAGTTAGAAAAAAGAGATAAGAAAAGACATCTTGGCCCCTGAACTCAAACGCTTATGTACAGAAAAAGGATTTGGAGGTAGAGATTGTGTCTGGCAGGGAAATACAAACTTACTGCCCAGTCTCTGTATTGTTAATATTATCTTTCTACTCTCAAACCTCGCAGACGACCCCAAACAGCAACATAAATACTGTTACAAGTTAGTCCAGAGCCTTTTTCAGCTTCCAAACAAAGCTTTAAAACCCAACGCAATGCACTTCCTCATAGCAAAACAGCAATATGAGGTTTAAATGAGCCAGGTTGAACCCATTACTGTCGGGCATCGTGCCCTGAATAAAAGCATTTCACCACAATTAATATGAGGCTGGAAATGTCATTCATTATTGATAGCTCGGTCAATAAGTTCCTGGTGTTTGCTAGAAGCCCTGTTTTAGAGCCAGCGTGAGCACTAATGTCCTTACAGCCTGTGTGTGATAACTGCCCTGAAAAGCAGAGTCATTCTGTTGCTCTTTAGTGCTGCTAAATGCAGAACTTGCAGGACAATGATGAGTCAATGTGTAAGTCAGTTAATTGGTTCGTATGTGGGCTGTTCACACATTTTAATCTAACTTCCTGAAGGGATCCCGGCCCTGCTGTGAACTCAGTCACCTGGTTATTGCCGTTTTTATGATCAAATCTAATTAAAAGCAACTACAAACACGGGTAAAAAGGTGTTGCTGCCATTTAGAAACCTCACTTCAATGAATTAGATGAATCCCTTTAAATTTGTTAACATATATCTCTGTGAGAAGAGACAAATAACTTCAGCAATGTGTTAGAGTTAGACAATAACACATAAAAACCCCAGTGTAAATTGACCATAAAGGCAAGAAAATTATTATTTATAATATGAGCAATAATCTTTTGGCCTCCATTTTTGTTTTGCTTGCATCATGCTAAGCACTGTACAAACAGTTAGGAGCCAAAATGAGAGGAACCAATCAGGAAGGAGCATGATTTTAAAGGACAAAGATGCTTTCAACAATGATTTAAACAATCCTGTTGAGATTATATGCAGGACAAACCCGTCAGCTCTTGTTTGAATCAATCTAGCTGTCTACACATTCTGCATAACAGCCTGTGTTTCGCAACCCGAGGTGTATTTTTACACTTCAACTCTATTTTCTTCCATTTTTATTCACGTAACTACATTGATTGCCTGCTGTGCTCCGAGTGCTGCCAAAACGTGGGTGACCTACACCTAAACACTGCACTTGAACACATCCTGCGTAGACACAGTTTCACTGGAGCTGCTGCTCATGTCCGCTGGCGGAAAGTAACTAAGTACATTTACTCAAATACTCTGCTAAATTACAATTATGAGGTATTATAATGCAACTTTATACTTCTACTCCACTACATTTAGCTGCTAGCTTTAGTTACAAGTCAGGTCAAGATTTATTGTGGAAAAATATGATCAATTTAAAGTGATTTTTCAGTAGTGAGAACTGAACCAAATCTCTAACAGCATACATGTTTATATGCTTTGTATAATATTATCATTCACTGTCACTTTCATTTGCTTTTTGCACGACTTGTTTGGGCATTTTGTTTATTTATGTCTTATAGTACACATTTTATTTCTATTTTTACTTCTATCCTATTATCTTAATCTGTTTTTTTTCTGTTCTTGTGCTACTGCAATACCTGATTTTCCACTATGGGAATCCTTTAAGGAATATTTTACCTTTAATTAAAATTCTGCTCACATAAATGCATCAGAAATAACAATGCAAAAAACATTTAGAATATATTAGATAATCTGAAGGGAGCAATTCTGCATAACAAGTGATTTTTTTACTTTTCATACATACTTAACTGTTTTTAAAAGTTTTACATAAATGTTTATCACACACAAAATAGTAGCTGGTAGAATTTAGAATCTATAACTAAATCTATCAGCTAAAACTCCCAGTATTTTTGCTTTTGCTGCTTTACTTGAGAGCGCATGAACAGTAAAAGAAGTCGAATCTGTTTCTGTTTTCTGGGCAGTTTTAAAACCCATTACCACTTCTGTGTTAGCGGGCAATAAAATGTAATGTTTCCTTCCCACATTGTGAGACGGTTATCACCAACTAACTGCAGCATGGATGAACGTATGACCGTCGTTTTAATTTGTACTCAGCGAGTGTCGTGCATTATTGAATAATATAGGTAGAAATCTCCCTCTGCTTGTTTTGGAGTCAATAAGACTTCGCTGCAAGTCATCGATAACAACAGTGTGGTAGCACACAGGCTGCATTTAATAATTTATTAGGAAATGTGACGTTCTGATGTCATGAAAACATAAATGCCAATATACAAACCCAGATTATCTGTTTACAAAGATTATTAAATACTGGGCTGTAATTTTTATCATAAATTGATCATCTTTCGCAGCAAAGTAGCCAATATATTACCCTTATTGTTTTCATGTTATCCTCAATAAAATAAATCATCAATCTGACACATAAAGGCAAGTTCTGCACCCACACAGCACATCTATCACACATTATTTTTCATTAAATAAACTCTCTGAGCAATGAGAAGTGTTAAGGGATTAAAATAAGTTTACTACTTCAGATGTTTGGATCTAAAACTCTTCAGGGAATAAAAACAGTTAGAACATCTAATTACTTAGCATATTATGGGTGGTAATTGTTTAGGTCGTTATGAACCGTTACTAAAACGAACAATAAATGACGTGGTGTTTACTGATAGTATATGCAGATGTAGGTACAAACTGCACAAAGCACTATAGGATGTTAGGGAAGAGCAGGAGTGTGATGGAAACATGGAAATATCAGAATCAAGCTGGTTTGAGAGTAAAAGATTTATTCATTCAGCTTATTAATTTAGTACCAGCAACACACAAGCAGACGAGAATGTAGAAAATAAACATTGCACGCCCAGGGGAAAACGGCTGTGTGTGTGTTTGTTATCTGTAATGGAGGATGTGTGTTCCTCCTTTTCCTCCTCCTCCTCTTCCTCCTCCTCCTCCTCCTCTTCTTCAAAGGGCCCAGACGACAGCTGATGGCTTTATTTGGCTCATCTCGCCTCTCCATAACTGACGCTCCCCTTTTAGCTAAAATATTCAAACAGGAGTCGCCTCTTTATTTCCTCTCTCAGATTATTTTTTGCTGGAGTTCCACCACATTCCCCATATCGTGTCCCGTTAATGTGCGAGTGTATATTTCTGCAAAACGACTGCCTGCTAAAAGAAATCAATTGTTCCTCTTTGAGAACACTGGAATCCAAAACCGTTGGACAAATTATCCATCATTTATTCTCATTTGCATAACTTCATTAGACTGCATATTGGATTAATTACGGAGATGGTGTAATTAGAAATATAAATTAAAAGTGAGCTGACTACTTAGGAGTTTGAGAGCTTTGGAGGAAAGCATTGCTGATTAAGCTCGCAACAGTTGCCAATAATATCACAATGCAGTGTAATGTGGCTGTCGTCTTCAGTTTGGTTTGTTTGTTGATTGTTTGTGTGTTTGTTGGCTCTTAATGGCGTTATTGTGCATCTCCAAAGAGATCACCTGTCAATCAAACAATATTGTTATAATATTCCAGTTTCAGTTGTTGTTTTCTTCTATGTCAAGTCAGTTAATTTGTGCTACAAAACCGTTTTTGAGGGGAGACCAGTCTGAGTCAAATTGCTGTAAAGTCAATGAGGACTGACTCACTTTTGGAGCCAGCCTCAAGTGGCCAGTTGGGGAAGTGCAGCTTTAGGTGTGCCAGTGTTAGCTTCATTTTTTAGCTTCCTAGGTCACCACCACTACAAACGCTTGTATTAAAGTGAAATAAGCTCTTAAAACAACGTGTGAATAGAGAGAAATTTTTAAAAAATAGCCTTAATTGCTAAGTTAATGACTAAACATGCATGTAGTCAGAACTAATAACATGTTAAACAGGTACTCAGTTATGTGTAAATAATCACATTTGCTAACCCGCTCAGACGTGTGTATTTTCGAGCGGAGGCTGAAAAACGGCCTTGTTGATTGATGATAATTGGCTTGTCTGGTTGCTTAACGGCTGTCAGTCTCCCCTGAGCTGTCATCTCCCCGCTGATGAGTCCATGTGACACCCATTTTGTGAAAAGCATGATTATATTTGAGCAGACAAACCATCCCGTCGAGATGTGTTAATCAGGCACAACCTGTCTTTCTAATTTCCAAAAGGAATGTCTTATTCTATTCACCAGTCAGAATGACAGCGAACAGTAAGAGGGACAAATGAACAGAGAGCGCCCTGGCAGCGGAGCAACCAGCTGGCCAGTGGAGGCTCTGGTGTTTTGGCAGGGGACGCTGCAATGCTGATGAAATGAAATGAATGCATTTTATTGTATTCCCAGTCCTTTAACGTGGAATAATAACAGCCCATTGAAGCAAATATTCAGAGTTCGAGTGGCCGTATTGTAACTTCATCTTGAAGGAGCAGACCCTGCCAGTGAAGTTGGCCCGTCCACTTGTCTTTGACTCCCTCCGTGTGCTGTCCTGACATCAGCACTGTAGCCTGCTGTGATATCACAACATTTACAAGCTGACTTATTTGGCAGCTTTCCCACCAAACTGAGACACATGCTGCACCTCCTGCTGCAGCTTGTATGAGCAGAAAACAAAACCGCTCACAGTCTCACCCATGTCCACTTACTCCAACATGAATATCTTATTTTATCAGAAGATGTGATTGTGAGTGAGGAATAAATTGTGGTAAAACCCCAATTTTTTTTCACAAAGGTTAAGCGGCTGATAACCATTAGGGCTGGGATTAAAGGAGGTTTACTCAGCATTTAAAAGGCCAATAAAGCAGTAAATGAAACTTATGTCCCCTCAAAACAGGACATGCAGCAAAATACAACTCATGTAAGCAATGATTGAAGGCAAAGCAGAGTTTTAATGTTAGTAAATGAACTGCGATGGTATTGTTCTTTTCTAGTCTTTTCACTCAACGTGCATTCCTACTGGTGGCCGAGGCTACCCTAACCTCACATTTACCTTTTTTATTTAGTTTTAATTATTAATTTGTAATAAACTTGATGATCAGATCTTTTGTGGAGGGGGATGGGAGGGGGAAATAGATGGGTCAAATAAAGGGCAGACTTTCACCAGGGAAAACAGGGTCCATATGTAAACAAAAACTATTTGCGTAATCATCACGTCAGCAGCTTAACTACTTTAGTTGTCTTTTATGACATCTAAATAGGACGTTTTTTGCTTTAAACCTAGGTCATTGGTTTTGTACCATGAATTCACATAAACTGGATGTATTTAAGATTGTTTTTGCTATTTTTGGAGCACTCCAATCTGTAGCATGAGCTAGCAAGTTCTAATATAGGTAATTTTGACAAACACTCATATGTGTCATTATGGGTGGTATTGACAAAATTTCATGTTGTTGAGGTTGGAGATCTTGTTGCAGTAAACAGTTATTTACAGTATGAAAACATGCAGTATCAGCATCCTGAGCAGAGAATAAAGCCATGTTTCTTGTTAGCATAGCCTGTTAGCACGTCCATCAGTCCACTGTCAGCTCTGTCAGCACTGTTAGCACCACTGATTACAAAATCCAACCCACGGTGGCTGTCGGGCATTATGAGCCTGGTCAAACTGTTGAGTGTGAGTTAACCCACATTAACACTGTTAGCTCTGTTGTTGTTGCTAGCACTGTTAAACCTTGACCCGTTGTTGGCGTCGGATGAAGTCAGAGGATGATTAAAGTCAGTAGCTTTTATCCTTCAGAGACCACATGTATTTGTTTTATTTCTATCGATCCATCCGTTTACTTCCTGCCCACTTATCCAGATCAGATCAGGGTATCATAGCAGGTCAGTCTTGTAGATGAAACATCTTTGTCCAAGTAATTTCCTGCTACGTTTCCTCGAGGATCCCTGAGGACTTGCAGGCTGGCAGGGAAGTTTAATCCCTTTGGCGTTTACTTGGCCCGCCTTGGGGTTTTCTGCAACTTTATCACATACCTCCCAAACATCACCCCACTGGCACCCACCTAGGTTCCTCTTGATATGATAATGACCTTAACATTTTTGGACTTTTGGTGGGAACTTTTAGATGCAGTTACAGAAAAATAAATGTATATGTAGACTGCATACGTCCAGTGTAATAAGCCTAATAAGAAAACACTCTTCTTTATTTCCTCAGTCGTATTAAGTCTCTTTACTTCAGGAGTCCTATTGCTAATCCGTCTGCTAATGTAGTCAATAGCCACCCAGTCACAGATAGCAGCACCCAATTATCGCGCTCTGGTCAGCACCATCATCATTTCGCTGGTGTCACATCTGTGGCAGCTTCCCAATGTTATTTGTCTCTGCTGCCCCTGCGCTGAGCTATTGGAGCAGAGCGAGTGGGGAAATTGAAACCACACAGGTGTGCCGCCATTGTGGCTCGATACGGCGTTCAGCGGGGACTCCATTTGTCTTCTGAGCCCATTAGAGAAACACTGATCAAGGTGAAACTGAGCAGGTGTTCAAACATGGGAAGAGTTTGTTCCCCAAAACAGCACATTATCCATTTTCATTTCTTTATTTTTTTTAATTTGAGAATGAAATTACCTGATGTCCATAATTTTATATTACCAGTGTTTGTTAAAGCATTTTATCCCATTATAGAAGAAAACAACTTGAGCTCTGAGAGTGGTTCGAGTGAGGAAAAAAAACAAGAATTGCAGTATTTTCTATTTCATTTGTAAGTGAATAATGATAGCAAAGCAATCATAATGCATTTGTGGGTGGTTGATAGAGTCAATGGTCAATATGAAAACCTCAACACTTACTACCCAAGGCCCTTATAGTGTGTTTAGTGCTCATCATAGCAACAAGAACAACAAACAAGAGCTGAAAATAATAAACTGAGGTGAGGAATGAGGAAGAGTCCTTCCTGCCCTGCATAATACACTTCATTTGAATTTGTGTGCATGTACGTCATTGTTTTGCTAATGGAAACACTTGGTGGTATTTTTAGATGTACGGTATGTTTAAAGAGCAGTCTTTTAACGAGACGCTGCTTCGTCATGTACTTGAAGGTAGATGTGGCTAAACAGGACGGTGGTGACTTCATGTTGCCCTGTGTTCATTACCTCTAAGTAAAACCATGTGATTGGTCACAAATTCAAATCAATCCTCCCTTTCATTCTTCTCTAAATAATCTTTTTTTGTATTTATACTTCAATAATAGCTCAGCTTTAAGCAATAATGCCACACTGAAGGAAAGTGGCTTTGTATTCCCACAAGTCCTCTATGGACTCAGGCCCTTGTCACAAAAAATGTCATTGTTATTTCTTTGACAACAACATTCTTCTAACCTGTCAGGATCAATTCATTTAGAGCATGTAGCATGAAAGATTGATGCTGAGATTTCGCTTTGCTGACCAGTTGGAGCAGCTCTGTCTCCTCACAATTATGTTCCAGTACAATAACACTGCATTTTCAATTACACACACACAGACTAATACCCAGGAGACAAAAGTCAATGCTGACTTATTTAAGCTTTTTATACTTAACTTCATACCTAACTTATCTCACATACATAATTATTTGTCGCTCAGCATTTGTCAACCAATGCAATAATAAGGGGGGAGATATCATTGCATTTTCTGTTGAATTATTTGTGTTTGTTGTCCTTGACCAAGTGATTTAAACAGAATAGGAATAGTTTCTTTAGCGCTGTCTGGCACTTCTAAGTAAAGTAACTGAGACGTTCTGTTTGAGTTTCTTTTGCCAGATGCTGAATGATCCCAAGACGTGTCCTCCTCTATAAAAATTTTTGATTTAAACTCGTTAAAATGACCAAAGTCTTTTAAAATAAGAAAATCAGGAGCTAATTTACTGTTAACACCTGTTTGTCTTGTTTTTCATCCAGTGACTAAAACCAGTCTTGTAGTTAGTTTGTTAGAAGTTAAAATGACCACATTCTATCTTATAAACTCGATAAAAAGTTAATTCATGATCCGTTTTGACAGGTAACCACACTGACACATCCATAATAAGACAACAATGGCAGATGATGGATACAGAATACTGTATTTTCCGGACCATTAGCTGCATCTTAAAGCCGCTCAGTAATACCTACTGTTATTCACCGTAACATTACAGCGTGTGTGTATAAGGACCCCAAAACAGCACCTGTCAAGAGACACGGTTACAACGCAGACTTCAAACATTTAGCGGCATTAAACTGTGTTTTTTTTACATGTTACAACTGAACGAGGTCGGGAGTTATTGTGAGTACGCTCAATAACGTTAGAACAATGTTTAGAGTTACTGTGAACGCGTTTAATAAAGTTTGACTGACTGATTTATGTTTTGCTTCATACGCCTTATAGCCCAGTGCGCCTTATATGAAAAAAGGTGTGGCTTATAGTCCAGAAAATACAGTATGTCCTTTAATAGATTACAATTTTCCTGGGTTTAAAAATTGCTATATAATATGTGTTTATT
>JAOWBC010001255.1:1011972-1022976 GCA_028566105.1 Hypoplectrus providencianus | reverse complement strand
AAAAAAAAAAAAAAAATCCATCTCAAACAAGAACAATGCACATTGCTCAACCATTTTCTGCCCAGGCAAAAATTAGACAGCAAGCAGAAATAAAAGACAATGGCTGACTGGAGTCTAGACTGTTTTAAATAATACTGAACTAAAGGTGAACACATCAGTGTAATTTTCCCAGCGTTCAGTCAGAAGACAATAGCGAGTGCAGTGCACCACCTCATGCTTCACACACCGCTACCGGTGTGTGTGTGTGTACAAGAGTGTGTGTGTGTGTGTGTGTGCATTTCTGCATTGTCCCAAACATTCTCATTGTCAAGTCAGAATGCATAAACAACAAACCCCACCCCCACCCCCAAAATGACTCAATGGTGAAATGATTAAAACAACTGGATAATGCAAACAAATCAAACCAAATGGAAAAGTTGAAGTAGGAAAGAATTTGTTTTAAAAGTGATAAAGAGCGACATTCATTCCAGTCTTTTAAAGGCGAGCAGGTTGCGTTTAAGTTTGTGCTTTAGGGGTTTGGTCCAAACCTTGCAGGCCACCCTATGTGGGCATTTCTTGCCAAGGCCCAGGGGAGGGGAGATAACTCGCAATAAACTGTACATATCCTTATAATGTATGCGCCCGCTGCAAGAAAAATACAAGGAGGGGAGGTTAGGTGAGGGAACACACAGAATACAGAGAGATTAAAGAGGAGATAAAGAGGCAGAGAAGAAGAACAAGGAGGAAAGCATTTATTTACACTGAGAAACAGGCTCCTCATGCATGCTCACACACACACACAGACACACACACACACACACTGCAAAAAGTGCAGACAGAGAAAGAAGAAAGAGGAGTTCAGAGAGAAAAGGGAGAGACAGTTTAGCAGATCAGAAAACTTCCCCGATGAGATCCAGGTTTTTTCCCCAGTTTTGGGGCCGGAAGAGAAAGTTAGAGTTACTTTACATTCAGCGTAATAAAATGTGTGTTGTGTTTGTTAGCTTGGTTACATACTTCACGTGTGTGTTACTGCCTTTGTGTGTGTGTGAGTGTGTGTGCGTGCCACTCACCAGGCGGCGGGGTCGTACTCGGCCCATATCCTTACATACTCGTCCAGGTGATGCGGCCCCAGGATGGACGAGTCTCTGGTCAGGTACTCAAAGTTGTCCATGATGACGGCCACGAACAGATTCAGCATCTGTATTAAATATTCAAACGCTTAGAAACATCTGGGGATCCTGGATTTTACAGGTTGAATTAAGAGGTTAGAGGTTTTGGACATTGAAGTTTCTGTAATATACCTTATTCTTATAAATAAATTATGGCTGAAGTGCACAGAATTTAATGTTTTTAGCAATATCTTGTTATTTCAAATGGTTTATTTCTGGTGATGTTTTAAACAAGAAAGAATAAAATGACAAAATATTAACATTTGAAGCCTCATTTGGTTATTTTTTCCTTGTAGAGAACTTTGTAAGCTGTAAAACCCTTAAAATAACGTCAGAAAGTTCAAATTCCAACAATATTTTTGCATTTTCTTTCTTTCTGTCTTTCCTACAGGTAAAGAAATGTATTTAACATTATCTTGTTAGCAGAAATAATACAATTTTAATCCATATTTAGTTATTTATTCCATTAGAGACATTGGTAACCTCATCAAATAATATCAGAAAGTTCAAATTTCAACATTTTTTTTATTTCTTTCTTTCTTACTTTATTGAATATTCTTTTAAAAGTCCATATACTTCTAAATAATGTGGTGCTGATGTGCCAAAAGATTTAGTATCCCTCATTTAAACAATAATTTATCAGATATTTATGACACTAATCTCATAAAGAAGTATTTTTCAACGACTTTAATCTCTTAATAAATATTTTTGCACAGCTTTAATCTTAAAATCAAATATTTTTTAATTATTTTGAGCTCATAAATAAATATTAAATAATTTAATCTCATTATTATTTTTTTCCTTCTAAATGAAGCCCTTGTACTCCATCGTACAATTATGCTAAATTAAACATATATAAATCATTAGCCACACAACATGGTATCCAAGATTAATAATAATAAATAAAACACAATTCATCTTAAATCCATATTTTAAAGACCAAGAAAGGAGCCGTTATAGAGACACGTCAGTGTCTGGGCTGGCTTTAAAGGGCAGTGTGTTTGATTTCCTCACCAGGAACGAGCAGAGGAAGATGAAGGAGACGAAGTAGGTGTAGGCGAAGGTGCTGCCACATTCAGGCTCTGTGTTCCCTGAGTCCTTGTCGCACTCCTTCCCGCCCAGACAGGCCAACATGATGTCGTGCCACGCCTCGCCCGTAGCGCTCCTGCACGACGGAAGCCGAATATTCATTTCATAAATAAATATTAACATCAATATCATTAAGATTGAGCAGCTAAAAGAAAGAATTAAACTGTGAGAAGCTTCAATGGTCAGAAGTTCTGACACCTTAAAAGAAGAATCTATAAATGGCTTCTGATGTTATCTTCATAATATTTGGGTGGTTAAGGTTTTTAAAAGTTCTCCATAATAATGCAAGTAGTTAATTATTAGACTGTGACATGCAGCTGGATTGGTAAATTTAGAAAGTTTCACTAAACAAACAACTCTTCCTTAAGGATAATATATAAAAAAACAAAGATTTAAAAGCATTTTAAGCCAGGAAAAATCTCCAAGCCAACATAGAAATGCCTTAAACCTGCATTCTTTCTAATGGCCAGCAGGGGGCGACTCCACTGATTGCAAAGAAGTCCAATAGTATGAAAACTTTGACCAAATAATCCACATATTTTTTATTTCTCAGTAAATCTTTTCCTACTGAATTGCTGGTCTGAATCTCTAGTTTCCTCTTCTTAAATTCAGTCCCATTTGAGTGAAAAAGATGACAGAGTCTAGTAGATTTTATGGCATGGCTACCCTGTAACCTGATCTCACAAAAATACATGAAATTACCACAGAATTTCACAGAGAATTCCATGTTGGTGGCACATGATGTGCAGAAATGAAGCGAAACTGTACAGCTTTCTAAAAATAGCACAAAAATAGAAAAAAAACAGCTGCAGATTCTGTGAAATTTAATACAAAACCACTGACCGACGGTCAGAAAAAAACTCTTCTTTTAGGAATAAAAAAAAAAGTCTGAAAAGTAAAGCCAATATAAAAATGTCCTAAACCTGCATTATTTAGGTTGGCCACTAGGAGGCGACTACACTGGCTGCAAAGAAGTACAATAGCATGGAAACTATGACCGAATAAACAACAACATCTTGTTTTCCAATCCCTGCTGATGTGATGGTTTAAATCAGTAGTTTCACATCATGTTCACCCCTTCAAATAATGTAAGAAAGTTCTAATTCAAACAATATAAATAAAAGAAGGTTAAAGACTCACCTGAACAGCAGCATCAGGGCCATGATGAAGGTTCTGAAGTTATTATGTTCGTTAATGGCACTTTCTTTATCGAGTGCCAAGTTCCCAAACAGCTGATCGACAAACAGGAAAAAAGAACAACAAACACATTAAAGTGTGCTCTACACTGATTGAGAAGTTAAATTTATATAACAATCAGGGTAAATATTTATTATTTTTAAAGGATTTTTAAGGCTTTGCTGATACAGGTTTAATACTTAAGCTCGTATTATTATTCTTTAACATTCCAGGTACTTTTTCTTGGATGAAGCATGTGAATATTTCCTCCAGATGTGAAGCACTGACCTGCATGCCGATGATGGCGTAGATGAAGAAGAGCATGGCAATGAGCAGGCACACGTACGGCAGAGCCTACCAGAGAAGAAGAAGAGGAGACAGGAAGTGTGTATCAGAGCCGTTTCTGTGTATCTGTTCATTATGGTGGCCGTTATGGGTCAAAAACAATTTCAAAATGTCAAAACAAAGAGTAGGGGACGAACAGATGTTGACTTCTTCTTCTTTGGTGTTGTGGAAAAAGAAGAAACTGTGAAGGAAAATTGGATTCTTCTTCTTTTTGTTGTATTTGTTTGGTGATTGTTTCTTCTTTTTCCATCACACCAAAGAAGAAGAAGTCAACATTAACATCTATTCTGTCCCCACTTACGTTGTTTTTTTTTTTGTTGATGGCTAAATACCTTAAAGGATTGGACGAAGGTCCACAGGAGGATACGGATGGTCTCTCCCTGTCTCAGCAGCTTGATAAGGCGAGCTGCTCTGAACAGCCTCAGGAAGCTCAAGTTGATGAAATTATTCTACAGCACAAAGGAGGAAACAGTCAGTTTCCCCAAAACACACACACACACCTGCAAAACCTCCCTCTACCAAACACAAAAACCAAAAAACAACAGTGGAGGAAAGAGAGGTCAAAGAGAGAGAAAGAAAGGAGGGAGGAGGGAGGGAGGGAGGGTCAAACCCAACAAAACTACCAACAAACATAACGGCTCTGAGAGGATACAAGTAGAAATGGGAGGAAAGACAGAAAAAAGGTGTACAGACGGAAGAAGGACAGAGAGAGAAAATAAGGAAAATCATAAGTCAAAGAGTCTAAAGGTCATCATCCAATCTGGTACAGCAGAACGCTTTTTTTTCTTAAAAGAACCAAATGCACTGATCTCTGGGGGGCAAGCAGGCCACACAAGATGGAGCACAGTGCACGGCGCCTGTCAACCACACACACACACACACACACACACACACACACACACACATGGACACACACACACCCTCTGTGGCCCAAAGAGCATGGCTTGGGTTTGACTGTGACACTTAAATTAATCAAAATCATCCGAAATCTGGATGATTTTCTGCAGAGAACAGCAGCCAAACTTGGTGCATTTTCACACTTAGGTTAAAGCTTCAAAGTTTTTTTTCCCTCTATTTCTATTTCTGTACTGATAAAGTAACATTAAAGTCCTGCTCCAGCATTTATATATTCTACTTTTATAACTCCTAACCAGGAACTTTGTTGCCCTAAACCTAGGTCAATGGTTTTGTAGCCTAAATTCACCAAAAGTGCAACTTTTTTACAACCGCAAACCTACAAACGTGATATACTGGATCTGTCTAATCTCGTAATTAAGTGCTTTCGTGCAACTTTAATCTCATAATTAAATATTTTTCCACAACCTTCATCTCATAATTAATATTTTTGTACAGCTTTAATCTTAAAAGTAAATATTTTTGAATTATTTTAATCATGTAGTTATTTTTTTTCTTTTTTGATGCGAGTGTGATAAAATGCTGATGAGGTTACTTTTTATTAAACATAGCTGGACAACTGTAGGAACAAACTTTTATCTTTAAGTGTGAAAATGCCCTTAAACGCCACACGGCTCTTTCTTCAGCCCAAAGAGTGGCTGATTTTTCTTGGTGGCTCTTTAAAAGTGTCATAAGCAGAAAAATGCAATGTACAACAGCCAAGCTCCCTGGTGAGGCCCTGGCATTTTGTGGTTGACAGGCTTGGCATGAGGAGGAGGAGGAGGAGGAGGAGGAGGGACGAGCGAGCAGCCTCGGTGCAGGCATGGTTCGGCATGGCAGCAAACTTTCTGAGGACAGAACCGGCCGACATGCAGACCAGTCGGGGCCGATTGGGGCCGAGCACAAACTGAGCTCTGGTTCACACATTCACTATGTGCATACGCTCAAAATCCTGCAAAAAAAAGAAAGTCTGAATCGAGTGCAAACTGTCCTTTAGTTGTTGCAGCTTGAATCGGATGTTTGAGATCTCGTGCACTGCTCCACACAGACGCTGTGAGCAGCAGTGCAGCCAGCAACATCTGGAAGCAGTTTCACTAAATTTGGTGCACAAAACTAAAGCTGTTCGCCAAATTTCTTTGTAAAATTAGCTAAAAGTTGGAAATATTTGGGATAAATTTGGTGCTGTGACCAGGAAAACTTTTCTTTTACTGTGTGACATAAATATTATTCTGTATCTCCATTAAGAGCCCGACAGATACATCAGTTTTACAGATGTTATCGGCTGAAATTAGCCAATCAGAGCCGGTGGATGTGCCGTCCCATATGCGCTTTTTTTGCAATATATAATGCAGGAAATGTGTGATTTAGAAATGGTGTTAGCTATTTTTTGTTAGTCAGCAATTGTTTGAAACTAATAACAATCATAAGTCATCAGGAATGATTATTTACCTATTTTTTGTTACTAATTATTCTTTAAATTCTCAATTATCATTTATAAAAATGGCTGAAAATGTAATTCATTGTTTGCATAATAATGTTTAATATTAGTAGCTCTCTGGGTACTTTTGCATTGGTGCACAATTTACATAAAAAAGGTGTATATTTCTATTCCAGCTGAAAAATTACAATATTCACCACCATATTGGCAGATTCCAATATATATTGGATATATATAATATTTGTGTTGTTTTTCTAAATAAAGTAAAAACAAAACAAATAAATTTACCAGGAGGAGTGTAATGTTCTGTTTTGTTTATTTTTTTATTTTTGTGTCTAGGTAAATGCAGCGATCTTACTGTAGGGAAGTTGAATGAATAATGCAAATGTTAAAGTTGTATGTGTGTTAAAATAATATGTAAATAAAAAAAATATTGTGGTAAAAGAAAAAAAAATCTGTCGGGCTCTAATGTGGAAAAACAAACTTTTTAGGGAAGTGAATACACATTTATGTATAAATTAATTGTGTCAAAATAATTTAAAATCATCATCCAGGAAGCGCATGCAGTGGGGTCCAGGTTTAGACTGGTTTAACGGGGTAAGTGGGGACTCTGGGTAGGGAATGGGTTTGGGGGTACGCATGACCAATGAGGATGCAGCAGAAAGCTTTGAGAGATAAATTACAAACCAACCAGATTCTACATGAGCCAAGATGTAGAAGGATGAATGGGGGAGGGAGTTTTATTTTAATTATTATTATTATTGTTTAAGTTGAAGTACATTGTGAGTGGGTGAGAGACATTTTTGTGGGTGTGGGTGGTGGGGTTGGTCGTGTTTTTTTTTTGTTTTTTTTTGGGGGGAGGGGGGGCGAAACGCACACCATCATCATCACCACCATCATCATCAACATCATCATCATCACCATCATCATCATCATCACAGCACCACCACCACATGTCATGGCGCAGCACGGATGGAGAACACGATGAAGGATTTCATAGTGCATTTTGATTGGATGGATTGTTATCAGAGGAGGAGGGAGCGGGAGGAGGGGCGAAGGGCGCCAACAAAGTAGAGAGGTTTAAAGAAAGCATGTAAAGAGATAGAAGAGGGAGACGGAGTCATTATGGGCGTCATCAAAAAGGCAGAGAAACACAACTTCAGGTAAACAACAACAACAACAACAACAACAGGTTAGCGCGTGGCTAAAAGCTACAGCAGGTTCAGACGCTCTCTGGTGGCACAAAAAGTCAAATTATTATGAGGTTTTCTGTGCGGATTTTATTATTATATATATATATACCGGTATATAAAAAATCTAATTGCAACGACAATGAAATTGATTTTTTTAAACAAGTAAATAAAAAATGATATATGGACTAAAAGTCATATCCTGACATATTTAGACACAATATCAATATATATCCTGATATTTTTAATAAAATTAAAATAGAAAAATAATTTTAAAAAAATGTTTATTTAAGTGAACATTAATATTGTTTAACAGGAGTACCTTTAAAAAGAATCAAAGCTCCATAAAGTGCACATTTAAACAAAAATAGCAGCTTTTGAGCAAAGATAACAGCGTGAATTTGAACTATATATCGATAAATGGTTTAATTCCAATCACATTAAAAAATATAATGATAGATTTTTTTATATATTGCCCAGCCCTAATATAAAAAAAAAATGCAGCTTTGCCATTTTTTCCTTCAAAGTCCTAAAATGCGTTTTATTTACCCCATAAAAAATGTTTCAATTAACATGCACAAATATATTTTTAACCCCCCAAGCTCTCTGCACATCTTGTTGCATTGAAATACTGCAAATAAATGTATTTTTTGCACTTAATTTGCCGCTGTCTTAAACAACACGAACCAAACGAGCAGGTTCGCTGCTACAAGCTGACAGCGAGTCAATCAGACGTCTACAGTGATCCGTTAATGGTTGAAAAAAAAGCACCCTGATGTCAATAAGTGTCTGTTCAGATCTAACTTCAGCCATCCGACGGGGCCAGAGGGCGTCTTTAACTGCATGAAAACACAGTTGTGTTGCAGTAATTAGCGCATTTACTCTGAATAAAATCAGTGTGAGTGAGAGGAAAAACTTCAGCACAGCTCAGACAGGTTTTAGTAATCCAAAATTTAAAAGAAAAACCTGCAAAATATAAAAATCTGCACAGCAGAGAGAGGCTGAACCTGCAGGTGAACTCCACAAACATTGACTCTGTGTATAATCATGTTCAGCTCATTTGCATAGAATAAAACAGACATACTGAGAGACAAACACACAGCAAAATCACAGTGAGATAAACATGACTGTGTGTGTGTGTGTGTGTGTGTGTGTGTGCAGGTAGAAGCAGATTAAACTCACAACCTCTGATTAATACTTTAAATTAAACCCCAAACAAGGAACTCCACATGTTTGATCCCTTCACTAACAGTGAATATTTGGAATTATTTAAAGAAATCCTGCACACCAAACCAGAAAAGGGATGTGTGACAGGTTTCAATAAGGAGAAAATTTAAAGATTGTCACAAAACGAAAGAAGGTAACAGATAAATAATATTCTAAACTAATGCTCACACACCATAAAGACACACATATTAAATAGCAGTTAGTTATTTTTCTGTGTTCGTCCTAGATTATATATTAGCAAGAGTTAAATAAGATCATTAGCACTCACATGCATGTACAGTAAATATATATATATATATATATATATATATATATACATATATATATTAACAGTTACTACGACTACTACTACTACTACTACTACTACTACTACTAATAATAATAATAATAAAAAAGGACCAGCTCATAATTTACTACATTATATTTTGTGTGTTTGATCCAAAGTGAAAAAACTGAATATTGTGGTTTAAGCAGGACTATTTCTTATTTCCTAACCTGAGTGTGTGCGTGTGTGTGCGTGTGTGTGTCTACATGGTGTGTGAGTGTCAGCAAACTGACTTAAAGGAAAAATCAGTCCAGAAATATTTGATTATTCAGTTAACAGCAGCTAACTTCATTGTTTTATGGCAGATTTCATATATCATTTTCAGATCATATCTTCTCTATTTTTTGATAATTATCATTAGTATTTAATATCCTTTCATTTTCAAATATCAGTGGTCGTCTCTCGTTATCTAGTTCAAATCCAGTTAAGGATTTTAGGTGAAAGTTCTGCAGTTTTTTAAAATGGGTAATCTCTTTAGTCAGACAAACTTAAATAAAGCTAAAATCTATAAAAAGGAGTGTTTCATGCTTAGACCTCAAGGCTGATTTTTCCTTAAAGTCCATCAAACCCGTTTTATCTGACAGTATCATGAACTTGTGCTCAGCTGCTCGTCCAAACGCTGCGCAGCACTTACCCCTAGCTCTGTCACTAAAATGTCAGTGATGCTCCCGAGGACGGACACAAAATCAAAAATGTTCCAGGCATCTCTGAAGAAATTCTGTAAAAGAGAAAAAAAGAGAGAGAAAAATGGCAGATGTTAGCCGAATGAGAAGACAGAGAGGCAGTGACAGGCCAATAATAATAATAATAATAATAATAATATCAACAAAAAATAATAAAAAGGAAAAAACTATTATGACAATGAAAATAAAAAAATAATGATAACAATGATAAAATAATAACAACAATGATATAATAATAATATAATAATAAAGGCAATAATAACAATAAGAATAATGACAACAATAATTATATAATAACATTATTACTATTCTTCATCTTCTATTGTTATTATTATTATTATTAATAATAATAATAATAATAATAATAATAATACAATGGTGTCATCATTATTATTGTTATTAATAATCTTATTCATAATAATAATAACAATAATTTTGAGAGTTTGAGAAGAAAATAATACAGTGAAAATTAAAACAGGAAAGAAAAAAACTCAGAAAAGTTCAAACAAAAGACTGAAACAATGAAAACACTGAAACAGTTCAATCAGGACACGGTGCTGCAGGTTTTTCAGGGACAGGAAGAGCACGCTCCAGATCTGTCCACCAAAATAACCTGCTTTATAAATGTATAATAGGCTGAAACGGTGCCGCATGTGGACCGGATGAACCCAGACCGGGACCGAGTGTGTGTGTCTCACCAGAGGGCCGAACGCGATGACTTTAAGGACCGACTCCATGAAGAAGAAGGTGGTAAAAACGATGTTGAGGTTCTTCAGGACATCGTCGTACGTTTTCGAGGCCCCGTCGAACTGGAGAAGAAATAAAATATCATTATTGAGACCTATAAAAATCCTATTTAAGACATTTTACAGACAGAAGGATTAAAGACAGTTTAACTTCCTGTTATGTTGTGTGTCAAACTGACCTATTTTAAAGTTTAAAAAAAATTTTTTGATATGAAACTTCTACTGCTTGGCGCTGTAAGTGATATCAACATTTAAAATAAATAAATAAATAAAAAAAATGTAAGAAAATCAATGTTATGTAAAACTATGATATTTTATGTTTATCTTTTCATTGAAAATTTAATTAAATAAAAAAATGTATTAATGAAAAACGTCGTATTTGAGACATTTTAATAGAATTTTAGACGTTTTTACAGATCTTATCTTATCTTATCTTATCTTATCTTAACGCTCCCTTTACCTTCATCATGAGGACGATGGTGTTGAGCGCGATCAGAGCCATGATGCTGTACTCGAAGGGCGGAGAAACCACAAACTGCCACATGCGATACTGGAAGCTCAGTTTATTCTTCGGCATGTGACGAGTCAGAGGTCTGGCGTTGATGGCGAAGTCTATACAGGCTCTCTGCAGAGAGGAAGGAAAGGAGACTGTCAGGAAGGAACTAGGGAAGGAGGGAAGGAAGGAAGGAAGGAAGGAAGGAAGGAAGGAAGGAAGGAAGGAAGGAAGGAAGGAAGGAAGGAAG
>JAOWBC010001255.1:676216-687880 GCA_028566105.1 Hypoplectrus providencianus | reverse complement strand
AAAATGCGCGTGTTTATTTGTGGAGTCAGGAAATAATAAGTCACGCTGAAACGTTTCATGAGGATCATTTATTGGAGCTTTTTCCTCCTCAGACCCTGATGAGTCTCAATGAGCTGCTGTCTCCTGCTGTTTGTCCTCAGTCTGAGCTGCTGTCTCACATTAGGACGCGAGTGTGTCTGCAATTACACAACAATGGGAAACAGCAGCTCTCAGGGCTGAGGGACAGTCAGGGACAGTCAGGGACAGTCAGGGACAGTCAGGGACAATCAGGGACAGTCAGGGACAATCAGGGACAGTCAGGAGCAGAGAAAAACTGCATTTCACACAAAAAAACAACCTCCGCGAGCATTGTTGTCCTGAAGAGTTCTTCCAGATCAGAAGTTTCTGCTTTCTGTCCTGGAGGCTGGTTGGGCTGAAAATGACCCCAGCATGTCATTTTTTCGCCCTTATTTGTGCGTAATGGATAATTAACTGCGCCAATTAGGCGTCAAGAAGCTTTTAAACCAAAGCAGGGTTTGCTCTGATTTATTATCTGCTGCGAGACTGAATAATAGCCTAGAAAAAAGAAACCAACCATAATAAAACTCATTATTAATATTATTAATAAACTCAAGTCTTCAACTGATTTTTTTTTTTGCCCGAACAGAAGTTCAATTTACAAATATATCAAACAGAAAAATGGCAGAAAATTCACCCAAACTGTGAAGCTGGAATCAAACAGATTTTGGGCAATTTCGAGGTTTTATTTCTTCTATTTGATCTCTTTTTAAACACTCATCTGAGCTTTGGTCAAATATAAGATTTACATTTCCTTTAGTTTTGGTTTATTTAACTTATTGACTCAATAACTGGCCACTTTAAGGAGATTTTATTCTATAAATTCTTATCATTTCCCTGTCAGGACTTTTCTTCCTCTGTGGTGGTAATGGTGACATTTCTAGATGTTTCTCTTGGACTGACTGTACCTGTGAGAATCAGCTCATTCAGGGCTGAAATAAAAACCCTTAAAGTGGAATAACAGCCTCCAGGACGCGCAGCCTCGCTCCCTCCTCCTCCTCCTTCACCTCCTCCACCACCTCCTCCTCCTCCTCAACATTCTCCGCTCCATTTTCCTCACCGGGATAAATGGTGAAACTTGTAGCAATAATACCCCCTTCTTTCACACAGACGCCTCCCCGCTGCCATCACCTCCAGCCCGGCTGCCCCTGAAGCCTCTCGGCTGGGGATCTCGGAGAGCTTTTCTCCGGGAACAAAAAAAGCCTCCTGAAGGGGAACAAAAGTGACCACATTTTCCCTCCGTGTCCCCTTCTCCGCGCAGAATAACCCGCTGCCTGTCCCTCAAATGGGAATATTAGGACGTCAATCTCGCGGCCCCTGCGCGCCTTTGTCTTTGCTGAGTGCCGGGCTCTGCCTACCACACACCTTTTGTCCCACAATCCAATAAGAGCCATTATTCCCGCTCCCTAACCCGGCTGCAGCTCGCTCTTCGGGGGTATTTTAGGTGCTTAATCGCGTCCTTTAAAGGACCTCAAATGGAGAATAACTTCCTCCTTTCACGTCGCCTGGCACCGGGACAAAGAGTCCCTGTGGCCCGGCCTCCTCCTGCAGCTCTGCCCTTCAAACCTGCCTCCGTGAATCTGATTCACTCCTGTGATCCTAATTGTTGGATTATGATTATTCTTTCTTTATTATTTGAGGGGGAATACAGTTTCAGCTGGCATTATTTCAGCAGCGCAGTGGACGCTTGATATTAAAAATCCTGTTTTTCACAGAATCAAACGCACCTTTTCTCATTTCTCTGGTTTATTTGAATAGATGTGAAATAGACTAAAACAATTCTCTGTTGAAAAAAACCACTTTAAAGCATTCAATCCCTCCATAGGCTAAAATATACCATGTTAGCAACAAACATAAAACCAGTTCAGGTCGGTCTCGTGCGTAATTCCTCCTCCGCGTTCACAGCCAAACAGCACCGACACGTGCAGCCTCCCCCCGGCGGCCCAGGTGCCCTGTGTGCCGCCCAGAAACCACTCAGACAACCCGGAAGTGTGAGTGAAATTTCAGCCACCTGTGACAGGTGAATCCAGACTCGCATCCATGATAGAAACTGTTTTCTGAGCGAGTTCACACACTGTTAGAGCCCGCGGGGAGGCTACCAGGCCCGGATCCCCTGCAGGGAGCCCTGGCAGGATGTGACCGCTGTCCCTTGGTGCGTCTGGGCCTGCGGGGAGCCGCCGAGGCCGCTCACGGTCCCCAAGTTCATGTTCATGAAGGCGTTGGAGGAGCTGGCCGGAGGCAGCGCCGGGATGCTGCTGTAGGTGCAGCTGTAGTTGGAGTTGTACGCGGGGCTGCTGTACGTGTACGCCTGGTAGCCGTTATAGCCGTACGGGTTGGATCCGTACGGGGCAGCGGCGGCGGCGGCGGCGGCGGCGTAGCTCTGCGCACCCCCCAGACACGGCTTCCCATCCCGGACCAGCACCGGCACGGCGACGCGGCGGGGCGGCGGAGGGTGGTGCTGCCCCGCCGCCTCCAGGGACTTGTCCTGCCGCTGCCGCTTGCACTTGTAGCGGCGGTTCTGGAACCAGATCTTGACCTGGTTGGAGGTGAGCTTCAGGCTGGTGGCCAGGTGCTCCCGCTCCGGGGCGGACAGGTAGCGCTGCTGCTTGAAGCGCCGCTCCAGCTCGAAGACCTGCGCCTGGGAGAAGAGCACCCGGGGCCTCCGCCGGCTCCTCTGCTTCTGCACCGGCCGCTCAGAGTCGCCCTGCCCGCTGTCCGCTGCCTCCTCCCGGGACACCAACCCGCAGCTCTCTGGGTGGGTAGAAAGTCACAAAATAACTCTGAGCAGGAAGTATTATTTCCAGCAAATGTAGAAAAACAAAATTATGATTCAAATAGTCTGAAACCAACTAAATAAAATGTTTAGAATATAAATGAATACAGGTTATAATAAATAAATTCCTAAACTGCAGAGAAAGTGTTCAAACTTCTCATTTGTTTCATATAAAATATAAATGAAAAATTTACTAAAGATTTTCAGCAGAATGTATGACAAAAGGGCTTTTTTAAAAGTTGTAAATAAATAATTAAACAACAAAATAAAATATAAAACTTCATTGAGGAGGATTTTAAATGTTAACATGCAACAATTAAAAATTATCTTCCTGTTTATTCTCTAAAATATAAACCTGACACATTATAGTTTTGGAGAAAAACTTTTATTTTCCTCTGAAACTTTCTCCTCTGTGGATCAGCTCCTCCGGGCAGCGCAGAGCGGCTCCGCAGCAGCCGGGCCTGCAGTGTGTTTGCGGCTGTTTATTGGCGCTGCTTGGCGGTGTCACTGCTTTTACAGCCTCTTTAGACTAATTGTCGGTTTATGGTTCACACATCATAACAGAGCCACTACACACTGTTTGACATCTCCGTGTCCGGCCTCTCTGCTCCTGGCTCCCCCCATCTGACTGCTCTTTATTGGGATCATATCAGCAGGTGGAGCAGCCGGGAACAGGCCCCGGAGGACGGGCTCGGCTCAGGGAATAACTCCATCCATGGCTCCCGGTTATTCAACCTTTTTTGCAGCCTTATATTCTGACCTGGAGGCGGGTTTAATCTCAATAACTGCATTATCAAATATTATCCAAAACACTGGATTAATTTGACACACACCAGCAGCAGGATTATTTAATAAATGATCCCAAACAGAAGATTTCAGTCTCGAGCTGGCGCAGAGAAAAAAAGCTGCTGTGTGGATGTTAAACTGAGATAATTCACATTATTCTTAAAAAAGTAAACTGAGGTGACATTTGTGCAAAGTGCTTCCGGTCACAGGTTAAACACTTTCGGTGCTTGACATGCAAATTATTTCTCAGCCGCAGAACAAACTGGAGGTTAAACACTGAAATGAGCTGCAGAGAAACTGATTCCTGCTGCAGGTTTTAATACCGTCAGTGTTTAACCTCCGGACGGTTCGTCTCGGTTTGACCGTGTTTGCGTCCTTTGTTGCCTTTTGTCTGGCAGCTCGCGCTTCAACTCACTGCTCCTCTGCTCCTCCAGCTCGGCGGCCTCCAGCTTGGCTCCCTGCAGGCCGGGGTGCACGTACATGTCCGGGGACAGGCTGGTCTCCGCTCGGTCCTCCTCCCGCACCGCCAGCGCGCTCAGGTAGGCCAGGTTGTCCTCTCCGTCCGAGAAGGAAGGGCTGTCCCGGGCCGCTGCCAGCATGCAGGACGGCGGAGTTTGGAAATGCTGCTGCTGGGGAGGAGAGCGGGTCAGCTGGGCCCGGTGCTGGAGCTCCAGGGACCCGGCCTGCTGCTGCTGCTGCTGCTGCTGCTGCTGCTGCTGCTGCTGCTGCTGCTGCTGCTGCTCCAGCTTGAGGATATCCTTGACGGAAAACGGCGTGGAGGTGAGCGGACTTTGCAGCATCATGTCATCCAGCTCCGGCTCTGCAGCACCGAGGAAATGAAGCCCACCGAGTAACATGCACGCCCCTGTGCGTCCCCACTCTGCCTCTAACAGATAACTGAGCCCAGCAGCTCGTGCTCTGGTGATTGGAGGCGCGTTAAGCCTCTGGAATCCCTCATCGCCGGAAAACGCAGGAAAACGCAGGTATTAGTCCCGGTTTTGTCCATGCAGGTCTCCTCTCTGACAGCTTGAATGTCGGGCTTTGTGAGCGGAGTTTGGACCGGGGCGAAGGAGCGCCTCTGCCTGCTCTGATGTCAGGGGGAGGGGTGTGTGAAATGGAAAGTGTGTGTGGGCTGGAAGGGAAGCATTCAGGGGGGAAAGGGAGCGCGAGAGGCCGGGAAGGTGGGGCGTCCGTGACGTGTGATCGCGCACTGGCCTTGTTTTCGGACCTGTGTTCATATAGTGCTCACAGTAGTCTACTTTTTTTTAAACTTTACTTTTACGCTATTTTACGCGCACGTTCCCTCACAAGAGGCGCGCTCGCGGCTCCGCTCCGAGGCTGCAGACACGTGACCTTTATCTCTAATTTGCATAATTGTGTTTTTTAACCTGTGACTCACAGTTTTGCTCATTCCGCAGTTTGTTGGGACATCTGGGTCCGCGCGGTGGTTCGTGCGTAAAACCTGCGCGCGCTTTGGAGAGGCGCAGCATGCGGCACGTCAAGGTCAACGGTCAGGTCAGAGGATGGTGGAGTCAGAGGGGAGCTCTCAGCCTGGAGGTTCACTTCCTCCACACAGTCAGCGAGGAACAGAAAACCGAGTTTCTAACCACCGGTACGCGAAACAGTTAGGGCTGATTTTTGGCACAAGTTTGATCAAAGAACTGAGCGTTTTATCCTCCAAATCAGGAGTAAAATCTGGCCGAAATTAATTTACCAGACAGATGGAGAAGTCCTTTAACAACATGGGCCTTAAAATAACCAAACACCTGATCAGAAAGATGGATTCTTATTGTCATAAATCCTTCCCTGTGCTGTTTGCTCCGCTGAAGGCTGCAGCCTGTGGTGCCTCTGACTAACAGCTCACATGAATTCAAGCTGCTGTTTGTTGTTCAGTTTCAAAACTTTAAACTGTTAATTTTAGAGAAGTTTCAACAGAAACCAACTCTGCTGGACTGTAACAAAGTATAAATACTCCAGAAAATACCCGAAATTTCCAGCTTTCTGTAATAGTGGAGCATCAAATGAGCCTGAGTTTAAAATATATCACTAAGAATCCCAGGAAAATAAATAAAAGGACCATTTAAAATGAATCTACTCCCTAGTCCCGTCCTCTCCCCGCGGGCCTGTCCGCAGCCAGCAGCAGCAGCCGGCCGCTGTGCTCTTTATCTCGGGTGTTGTATTAATAACCGCCCCGGGCCGATAAGCGCGGCCCCGCGGGGCAATTAAGATTCCTGCAGGAAACCTGACGGACGTTTTTAGCCGGAGCTAATCTGCTGCTATCAGCTCCGCTTTCCGTTTTACAGCGGGACCTCTGGCCTCTGTCAGCCCGCTCCCTGCAGCCTGACACGGCCACAGGAAAGCCACATTTCATCATTAATATTTCACTCAGATTTATTTATATTCTGCTTAAAAACACGTCTAATGTAATAATAAGCTTGAACTTTCATTTGACATGAATGTATTTAATATCATATTTGGGGGAAAAGGGTAAAAGGTGCTCCATTAGATTATTAATATTATAATCTCTATTATTACTCAGCATATAGAACCAACCAAACTATGTTAAACTATACTATTTTAATAATTTATTTTTTTTTAATTTATATTAAAAAAAAATATATATATATATAATAATAAGCAACTTTTTGGTTCAATAACAATTATATTATTTTGGTATATTTCGCAGAATTATGTGAAAATATTATTATTATTATTATTATTATTATTATTATTATTATTATTATGGCATTATTGTTTATAGTCTCAAATCCTTCCCAACTTCTCTGTACATGTTTTTTTAATTTTAATTCTTAGTGATATAACTAAAAATCCTCCTATTTCAACTCGTGATTTTAATAAAAATAGTCATATTTTGGTCTTTGTGTGAGCAGCAACAGATGATTAAATCCTATAAATCTACCGGGGTCATGACCTCTGTGTCCTCTGCTGTTACAGCTTCCTGAGAAACTTTATTCTGTAAATAACCACAGTGTTTGATTAAACTGTGTAATGTGATAATTCCTGCTGTTGGTTATGCTTAAAAAGTTTCAAACATCCTCCTGAAAGTTTCCTCAGACTGATGCAGGTCTGCATGTTTTCAGGAAGTTTAAAATCATTTGATATAAAAATTTATTAAAAGTTAGTTTCAGACAAACATCTGGAGATCAGTAAATAATAGAGACTTTACACAGAACTTACGTTTAAAAACGTAAAGTAAATCAAAGTGTCGTAGTGTTTTAAGGCACCGATGCTTTTATTTTGAAATAGTTAGTGATGTCATCTTTAGTATATTTGACAGTTTCTCAGCTTTTAAAACCTGAACATGTCTAAAGAAAGTTTAATAATGCAGCAGCAGATGTTTATTTTTCTTATTGGAAATTGTGAAAAAAAATCAAATTTGATGAGTTAATTCAGTGGAGATTTTTCTGATCTTAAAACTGAAACACAAATCATTTATCTTCAACTCTATCTTTAGTTTGATAATCTTTTATTCCTCATCAATCATAAATAATATCACAGATATCATTTAGAGACTATTTCACAGATTTCTGTTTGGCTTTAAGCGCTTTCAGCTTTTATTTCTCATTAAAAACAATCAAACCTGAACCTCAGCTCAGAGCTGCCTTCTGTAGAAAACTCTACTTTTTTTGTCTATTTTAATAATTTATATTTCTCATATTCTAGCAGAGCTCAATTTGGAGCCAAATTTCCTCAACTTTTTGAGCTGGGAAGAAAATTCTAAATAGAAATGTTTGTATTCAGTCTAAATCCACATAAATAATAAAATAAAATGGTTAATTAAGGCAGCGAGAATAAATCAAAACAATCAGAAAGAAAGGGTTAATTATGTAAAGAAATTAAAATCAAAAGTTTATATAAATTTCCTCAACTAAACATTTCAGCTAAACAAACAAACAAAAAAAGTTCTTTACAGGCTTAAAATAAACCCACTTCATAAGAATTAGTGTCTAAAATAACATATTTAAATAACAATAATACATAAAGAAACATGAATAATGAGCAGATTATATTATAACCTGAAATTACAGAGTTTATTCTAAGAAGCTGAGGAACAAAATGTTCCTCTGTTTGGATCTGTTGAGTCTGGATTCTTTTTAAGACACTAAAACAGTTTTAATATGAATATCAGCTGTTTTTATTTGTTATTTTATTGTTTGGCTCTAAACTTTAAACTCTGACATCATGTCACAGTCTCACCTGACACACAAAAAAAACACTAAATTGTTGAATGAGTGTTTATTTATGAACTATTAAAGTATAAAAGTTTAATTTTGGACGGATCATTCTGCTAAATCCTGATCCAGGTGCTGTGTGTCTGGACTGGGACCAGTTTGGGGCCCTCACAGAGCCCAGGCCGGCCCGGGGCCCAGTAAACATGTGCGGTGGGACAGATATACGCCTGCAGACTCGTCGGCGGCGTCTCTGTCCTCCTCATCACATCATCAGCGTCTCCGCCGAGCGTCCTCGTAAAAACGTGCCAAACAGGCGGATAGTGTTTAGACTGGCACCGCCGACTTTAAATAAGCTTTAAATCCAGAGACGCCAGCCAGGCACAGGCTGCTGCAGGACGTCAGGCCTCCAAACTGGGATCTCCAGGAGTCCTTGAAGGGGTTTCCAGGACCTCAGCTGGAATCCATGACTCACATGTTTTGCCTAATGTGATCAAATCATTAAAAACTCACTTTAAACTCAACTCAAACAGAGAGGGAGAAGATTTAATAGAGTTATTTTAGTTGTAAATGTTTACAAGATGTTCTTATTTATAACATTTTAGACCCATAATGAGTCATTGTAAAGTAAATTCAGGGTCAATATTATATTTATATCCCTGGAATCTCGTTTAATTTCCTTTAACTGGACTATTTTTGTATAAATGTCTTTTTTTAAATCCATTCTGAGCAGCAGAGAGAGCAGTTTGGACTCAAACATAAAACTGAAATCATAAACCCCCCAAAATAAACTGGAAGCATGTTCCTTTTAAATAGATGGAAATTTAAAATTAAATCATCACTTTTCATCAGCACAGCTCACAGTTCATGGTGTAAACAGCAGCTTTTATAAGGAAGTTAAAGCTGTTCGTTAATTATTTATTTTTTTTACGCTGGAAAATGTTCTAATAATAATGTAATTGAAAGATTCTGTTTATAAAGATGATTTCTGGTGTCAACCTGCTCCACGAGGTCCTAAAAGGCTGTTTTCATCCAGTGAAACTGTGATTTATGAGTTCTGTTTGGTGGGAAACATATTTAAGACAAATATGTGTCTAATGAAAGTCTCTGAGGGGAAACTGAGCCAAACAGGTTTCAGAGCGACCTCGTTGTCATTTTACTGGGATGGAAATAAAAAAAAAGTCAGGTTTGTGCATAAGAACCACTTGCTTTGGTTTTGGGAAACTTGAGGAGTTTTTGTCACCATGGTTACTGTAACACTGTGGTGGCTTTCTTTTAAAACAACAACAACAACAACAACAACAACAACAACAACAACAACAAACAGTCCTGCTGTGATAACACAAAACATTTTGTTTCTCTTCTGCCAAAAAAAAAAAAAAAGTCTCTATAAGAAACATCCCACAGTTATTTACATTTATATAGCTATTTATTTATTTATTTTGGTCCTTTCAGTGTTATCAATATTTTAGAATTATTATTTTTTATTACTGCCATATGTTCATGATATTTTAAGGGTTGATGATTTTTTTTTTTAAAGTAAAATATCAATAAATAACTATTTAAATAATAATTAAAATATCTTTGTGATTGATTTAGTTCTTCGTGGTTTAGATATAAACAATAACTGTAGTTTAATTAGCTACTGATTTTGACTGATTTAGTTGTTTTCTTTCACTCCAGGTGCAGATTTGAGAAAAATGGATTTTGAAGCAGCGACGATCTGCCACGTCTAAAGGTCAGATACAACAAACATGTTTATCATCAACATATTACCATGAAATGTTGTCATTATGCATCACAGTCGGTAAAACATCAACAGAGAGAAAGAAAAGAGGTTTTCAGACTGTGATCAGAAGCAGAAACATTCCCCTAAAACCTCAGATCTTATCTGGAGTTTACAAAAACTTTCTGCTGAGCATTTCTGTGAGTAACGTTGATGCACATTTGCAAAATAAAGACGCCAAATACTGCAAAACATCAGAAGCAATGAGAAACTTTTAGCTCATCAGTGCAGTGAACATGCATTTCAGGTAGTTTTGTGTCTTATTTGTGCAGGTTCAGTAGCTGCACATTTGTTCCTAGGATGATGTTAGCAAAACAAACATGGAGGCCAAAAGACTGATTATTGCTCATGTTATAAATAATCATTTTCTTGCCTTTATGGTCAATTTGCACTGAGTTTTTTATGTGTTATTGTCTATTTTTAACACATTGCTGAAGTTATTTGTCTCTTCTCACGAGTTAACATATTTAATTTAATCCTTCTGTGAATTTACCCATCTCCATATTTTTTAGCATATTTTTAATATAAGGAAAAAGTTTGACATTTTCTCTTCCTAAAACACATCCAGTGATCCTCCATACATTTGAATAGTTTGAATTAAAAGATTTAATCACTGATTTTGTAAATCTGTAACTCTAATCTAAACCCTACACACAGCTAAACAGAAGTTCTTTAATGCTTTTTTAACATAAAGTCACATTTCTCTCCTAAAATGAGAGTGCCTATCAGACTTTTCTTTGGCGGTGTGCCTCAGGGATCGTGACTGGGGCCTCTGAGGTTTCCAGTTGAAGCATCAGGCTGAGATAAAGGAGGGAGGCGGCTCAGTGCTGACAGAGCCGCAGGAACCTGTCGCCTCTGTGCTGCTTCTGTTTGGACTTTTATCTCCACACAGACTCAGATAAGTCGCTTCAAATCTCCCCGAAAACTCAAAGCAGGAGTGAGACGGGTTAAACGGCTCAGTCACAGGTCAGACTGCTGCCTGGAACTGTTTTCTTTAAAGGTCACATTTAAAAATTATTGAATAGAAGTTTTATTATCTGGATTTAGATGTTTAGAAACTCTTCATGCTGAAAACATTATACCTTTAAATTATACTTAAAGTACCAAATGTAAAAATATTCATGATGCAAAAAAGGTTAATTTCCAACTAATATACAAATTTTAAGACTCTTATCACTGACAGATTTATCAGAGCATTTTAGAATATAGTAAAAAAAAACAACAATCGATTTGATTTTAAAAACAATAGAATTTATGATATGATAGTTTTCTCATATATTATTTTTGCTTTTCAAACATTTTCCGTCAAATGAAACAAATACAAAGTTTGATCAACAGTCATTGTTACAGTTTGTCAAATTAAAATTTCCCCTAAAAAAAATGATAAAAACTTCATGTTAACTGTTTTATTGTAAACATTTGGTTACTGATGTCTTTAATTTCAGTCTTAAATTTGAAGTAGAAATGCTTTAAGTGAGTTAAAAACGTTGACTGACTGAAAACAAAAGCTTTATAATTTAAGATGATGGCTTTAAATGTGCAGTTGTATTTAAATTAATTGAAATATTTTTAATTAAAAAAGTTCTATATCTTGATTATTTTCTTCTTTCTCTTAATCTGATCATGTAATCCCCATTAAATGTAATCTGTTACTACCGACATGTTATATTACATTTACATTTTTTGTGTTAACACTCACATCTGAAACATAACTATAAACTTTATTATTTTTTTAAAAAATGCATTAAAAGTCGTTCACTTGTTCTGAACTGCTGTAGAGCAAAAGAAAAAAGTCATAAAATGGATTAAAAAGTACTTCACATGTATTTAAATCTCCGTTTCTTATCGTTGTTCGAGACTTAATGCAATAAAAGTTTTATTTTTCTTATAATATTCAGGTTGAGATTCATAAGAAAAGACGGAAACTCTGTAAAATAATGAAAATAATTCTAGATATCAGTTTCTTTATGGTTGAGGGATGATATAATAATAGTACTTTAGTGTGTGTGTGTGTGTGTGTGTGTGTGTGTGTGTGTGTGTGTGTGTGTGTGTGTGTGTGTGTGTGTGTGTGT
>JAOWBC010001255.1:550016-574928 GCA_028566105.1 Hypoplectrus providencianus | reverse complement strand
TAATAATAATAATAATAATAATAATAATAATAACAGGAACAGACTCAGGTTAATAGAAATAAAAGTGCTTTAAATGTTGGATTCAGCCTCTGATGAAACTACGGCAGGTTTACACTTTACATGTTTGCAAACTCTAACAAATAAAAACAGCTGATTTAATTCTGTGTGATGAGGCTGAAACGTTTCCTGACGGCGTTCAAACAGGCGGCGCCACATTCCACATCCTGCTGCCGTGCTTTTGTTTTGAAAAGCCGATGACATGAGGAACGTCTGACCTCTTTGAGATTTTGGTTTATTTATCAAACGCTCTCTCAGTCTTTGTTGTGTTTTATTGACATAAATGTGATAAATAAACATGATAATATGTCAGTGATGTCTCCACCGCCCCCATGTGGCCAACATGTGTCACTGCAGGTTCCAGGAAAAATACAGATTTAAGACAACTAACTTGTGTCTTTAACTAACCTGAGAAATATTTTTAAATATATATATTTTAATTCTGTCTTCTTCAGAACATCCGCGTGCGGACGGTGCGGGGCCCACAGTACCGCTGCCGGTCGGGGGTGAAGTTTTATGGAGATCTGGAGCAGAAGTTTATTCTGCTGGACTGCAGGACGGTGCTGCACGGGACATACAGGTGACTGAAGACAACAATAAATCACATGTATTCCTCATCAGTTCAATCAAGATAAGGGGAATAAATTCACCTTTATTCTTCAAAAACTAATAAAAAAAACAACCAAAGAACCTCTGATGGACTGTAGCTAAGGAAAGTTACTTTTTATTTAATTTTATTTCATTTAATTAACCTTTTCTCTACTGAATCAACCTGTCAGGTGCAATAACTCAAATTCACCTCAGTACATTTTATAATGATAATTATTATTATTGTAATTATGATAAAAATGATGAATTCTACTGATAAGGAGCTTATCAGGACACTTAAAGACGCTTCACAAAGGAAAAAAGGATAAAATAAAATCAAAAACTGATCAAAAATAGAACAAAGAAAGAAAACCAAGGAAGAACAGGAAGAGGAGAACAGAGCGTTGGACATGTGAGTCTTCAGCGATGGACTTTGTCCGTCTCACTGTCTGTTCTGCTTCCTGTCTTCCAGCTTCACGTGGTCGTTTGAGAAGATCAACCTGAGCATGGTGCTGGTGATCACGGGTCAGCTGGTCGGCTCGTACGACGAGGAGTTTCGGCGGCTGTACGCCCGCTCCACGGTGCCCGCCGTCCTGTCCGCGGGGGCGCCGCCCGTGCAGCTCCTGAGGGACCCCGCGGGCCTGCAGAGCCCCACCTCCAGCCAGCTGTCCCTCCACCAGCTGCACATGAGGCCCAGAGCGCCGCGCGGCCTGAGGGACGACCGGTTCAACGGCGTGATGACGCGGGGCCAGAGCGTGCAGGAGCGGCTGCACCAGTCCCACTGCCTGGACATGGGGAACCTGGTGCGGGGGCACAGCTACGGCGGGGAGCTGCAGATGCTGAACTCCCTGACTCGGCTCAGGATGGGGACCAAAGACATCGGAGCCCCGTTTCCCCCTGAGAAGCCTGGACCCGCCCTGCTCCCTGCAAACCGGCTGAGCCAGCAGCACCTGAGGCACCGGGCCCGCTACGGCGCCGACCAGCACCTGATCCCCTTCAACTCTGAGACGTCGCTGCACAGGTGGAAGATGGACGCCTACTTCAACGACGGCGAGATGCCCGACAGCGACACTCTGTCCCCGCTGGCGTCTCCGTACAGCAGCCACACGGGCCTGAACGAGCACCAGGCGCAGCTGATCCACAGCCGGTCGCGGGACATTAAGCTCCGGATGGAGGAGCTGAGGCAGAAGAGGCTCAGCCTGCAGGAGTACAACAACTTCCGGCAGAGCCAGGAGTCCCTGAGGTACCAGACCCTGGACAGGACCAAGTACCTGTCCCCGCTACGAGGCCTGGACGTGAGACAGAGTCCCGCAGAATCAGAGTCCAGCCCTCTAAACGGCCACGGCCCGGAGCAGAACGGACACAGGGACGGCGAGCCAAAGAAGGACGCCGCCATGAGACCGCTGCCGCTGGCTGAGGGTCAGCGCTCCGCCTCCCACCTCCACGTCGCAGCGGCTCCGGAGCGGAAGACGGCGCCGGCGTACGACTGGCACGAGCCTCTCTCCAGAACCGCCTCCGCCGCCGAGTTGGACGTGAAGCTGAACGACCCGACGCTGAAGCTGGCTCACCTGCAGCCCAGCGGCCTCCAGCACCCCCGAGCCATGGAGTCCCTGACCCAGATCCCCGAGGAGAAGGAGGGCTCCCGCGTCAACAGCTCCGAGTCCACCGCCTTCAAGGACGAGAACGAGGACATCAAACGAGACGAGGAGAAGCCGGTTCCAAAGGAGAACCCCGAGAAAACCAGCTCACCTGCAGAGCCGCCGCGCCGGGACCCGGTCAGAGGAAGCCCCGGCTCAGCGGGGAGGGCCAGCAGGGCCGGCTCAAGAGAGAGAAAGAAACCAGCGTCCAGTGAGGTGCAGCCTGCCCCCAAGACAAACGCGTCCACTGGGTCCCAGCACGCCGCCGAGGCCAAGAGCAGCCAGCCGGAGAGAAACCAGCGCGAGGAGCCTCAGCTCCAGAGGAGGAACTCCCTGAGGATGAAGGTGAAGTCCAAACTCTCCTCAGACGATAAGAAAGCATCCAAGAAAGAGGAGAAGCAGCTCCAGAGACGAGCCTCGCTCAGGTCGCAGAGCTCCTCAGGATCCAACCAGCCCCTCAGAGCCGACCACGCCCGGGCTCCTGCTGCGGCTCAAACCCCAAAGAGGGGCCACTCCCCCAGCTCCTCCAGGTCCCAGAGCTCCCTGAGCAGCCAGCCGGAGACGGAGAAGCACAAGTCTCCGTTTCTCAGATTATCTCCGCAGCGTTTGAGCAAGAAGAAGGCGAACCAGGCGGCGGAGCAGGACGGAGGCTCCAGGCTGGAGGACGAGGCGGCGGAGCTCCACTACACCAGGAAGGAGAAGGCCTACAGCCGCTTCGAGTACCTCCTCAGCACCGACAGCCTTCCTCAGTACCCCGCTGAGAAGTCCAGGAGCTCCTCCCTGAACAGGAGCGAGTCCAGGTTCAGCAGCTATCAGACGCAGAGCGCCACGGACAACAAGCTGGGACGCTTCATGCAGCGGGTCGGGAATCTGATCGGCAAGAACAAGTAGAGCTGCAGGAAGCTCAGGGAGGAAGGCAGAACCCCAAAAATGTTCCCACCACCAAGAACAGGATGGTTTATGTGTGTTTGTCTGCAGGATGATGAGAAATGTGATCTGGGTGGAAGCGTTTCACATGGACGATAACAGGACATTAAATTATTTTCACTTTCATTAGCACAGTGAGAACAAAAACCTCATTTATTTTGGGTTTAATGGAGAAAATGTAATTAATTAAAACAGCTGGAAAGTTCTTGTCTCCTCCTTTCAGATTATTATTCCATTTCACAACTAAGAATGGAGAAGAACAAGAAAATCATCTTTAGAAGAAGGTTTTTACTTTAATGGACCATCCTCAGCGGTCCTGGCCCTCCATAGGGGGCGCCACAGAGCTTTTGTGAAGCTATGAGGGTTAAAATTATATTTGAGAATTAAAAAAAAATACACAAAGACACATATAGTGTGTCAAAAAAGAGTGGAAGTTTATTCTTGTTCTTGGAAACAGAAGTTTAGGGAACAATCAAACCTCAGGGGCTTTTTCTTTGTTTGGTTTTCTAATAAAATTTCATGGTTTGTTTCAGCAGGTGTTGTGATATAACGTAACTTTACAGGCTCCTTGAAGGAATTAATCTGCTGGTTTCCTTAAAGATCTTCTGCTTTTTGTTTGTTTTATTTAAAAAAGATGGAAAGTTTAGTGATAACCTCCCTGAGAAAAGAAGTTAGCAGTCACACTAGCGGCACCAAGAGGTTGAAACATTCATTACACACCCAAAAATAAAAAATAAAAATACAAAAACTCTTTTCTTAATCTCTCAGAATCTCATAATATTTACCATCAATAATTCTTTTTCCTTTCCTGATTACCAAAAAATGCTGTGGTCCAACTTTCCCATCATCAAGAAAAGATGCAAAAAACTGATAAATATCTTCATAGAAAAAAACATAACATTGCATAAGTAAATAGTAAATATGTGCTGTAATCAAAGCTCTAGGGCGTCCAAAAAAATATCAAAAACAACAAGACTCGAGGGTGGAGTTAAGCCTTTATTTTAAAAGAACTCTGAACAGTAATCTGTGTTAGAAGGTATCAACATAAAATATAAAATAACAAGCTATTCAAGCTGTTTTTCATGCTTTTATTTGTATAACAACAGGAAGTGTTGCTCAGTTTCTCTTTTATTTAGGGCTGGGTATTGTTAAAAAAAAAAAAAAAGGACCATCACCAGGGCTGCGTTTGTTTCCCACCATCACTCGTCCCGATCGAAATGAGTTTTACACAAATACGTCACACGCTGAACCGCCAACTCGGCCAAATACGCCGCGCCCCACTGCCGCAGTGAGCTACTCACACGCCGGATCAAACGGAGGAGGAGTGGGAACGGTTTGAGCCCCACATCCTCTGGAATTTGATTTCTAGATGAAATACTCCAGACATTTGTTCCTCTCATCATCCAGTTCTTGGGTCTCGATCTCAAACCTCTTCATGGCGATGAAGTACTGAACGAACGGCTCTCCCAGGGTGCTGCAGATCACGTGATCCTCCCCCAGCGCCTCCAGAGCGTCGTCCAGCTTCACCGGGACGGCGAACTCCTTCTGCTGACTCGGGGATTTGTTCAGACTGCTGTCCAGGTTCAGGTTTCTCTTGATGCCGTCCAGTCCGGCGGCCACGGTGGCGGCGAGCACGATGTAAGGGTTGGCCATGGCCGAGCCCAGCTTGTTGTCGATGTGCGTCTCCCGCCCGCCGTGACACTTGATGTTGAAGGAGCTGCTGTTGTCGTTGCAGCCGTAGGTGGCGTACAGCATGCGTTTGGGGTCTTTGATTGTCTTGGCGATGTGGCTCCGGCAGCCGAGGCCGGGCGACATCAGGCAGCTCAGGGCGGCGGAGTGGGTGAGGAGCCCGGACAGCCATTTCCTGCCGATATCAGACAGCTCGCCCGCCTTCTCCCCGCTGAGGAAGAGGCTGCGCCGGCCGTTAGCGTCCCACAGGCTGTGAGAGAGCACGCCGGCGTTGTACAGCCCGTCGTCGGTGAAGAAGCTGGCGATGTAGCTGTGCTTACGAGCCATTTCCTTGATGCCGGTGCGGAAGGTGAAGGCGCTATCTGCGGCGGCAATCCCGAACTCCGGCCTCAGGTTGATCTCCATCTGGCCGGGGCCGCTCGCAGAGGCGATGCTGTCTATGTCGGCGCCCATGCAGTACATGTTGTCCACCAGCTGCTGGAAGAAAGGCAGGTCGTGGTTGCTGAGCAGGGTGGTGGCCGGGAACATGAGCGTCTTTGGTCCGATGCGGTC
The DNA here is from genome assembly GCA_028566105.1 of Hypoplectrus providencianus. NCBI lineage: Eukaryota > Metazoa > Chordata > Actinopteri > Perciformes > Serranidae > Hypoplectrus > Hypoplectrus providencianus. Next base: position 569,478 of record JAOWBC010001255.1, on the reverse strand, counting down.
CGGAGCCCCCAGGACGCAGCACTCGTAGGTGAAGGATGAGTGCAGGGAGAAGCCGAGGCTCTGCAGCTGGCCCAGGAGCTGCTTGGCGATGAGGCGGGGTGACGTGCGAAGGGGGCTTCCCGTGACCGTGCAGGGGTCGCAGATGACCCGGGCCGTCTGCTCGGCCCAAGGAAGGACCCTGAAGGTCGACAGGTCCGGGATCAGGAGAACATCACTGCTGAAGTTGGCCGTGCTGGCGTTGTCCACTTCGTTGCTCTTGGGGCTCAGGGTCAGCTCCAGGTAGCTTCTCGGCATCGGGATTCCATAAACCGCTTTCTCCTGTGGATAAACACTTACTTTGACGCAATAATTTAACATTTTCTTTTTAAGATTTAAAAGAGGAAATCACTATGAATTAAATGTTAAGTATGGAGGTTATGGAGAGTGGAAGCAGTCCAAAAAACATCTACAGTACCAAAATAGACAACTCTAAAGCTCACTTATTAATCTTATATTAAATTAGTTTAATTTATACACAATATTAATGTTAAAATTACTATTTTAGTGGAAGTTGTATGGTTTATACAACATGTTAAAGCCAAAGACTGATGCATATCCACGTCCTCCCTTTGAACAACAGTGAAGCCAAAATATCCAGATACAGGAGGCGCCATCTTGTTCTGGTGACATCATTTGGAGCCAGAGTCAATGCAGAAGTGAACAATGAGTGGAGCCACAGTATCATGTTCCTGCCAAAACACCTGCCTTATGAATTTGTCAATTACAAACATTAATCATGGTGTTACACCCTGAGAATTAAAAAAAAAAGCTAATTTAAAACCAAACGCATCAGAAAGCTGAACAAACTGTGACCTACATTGTCAGAAACCATCTTTGGGAAGCATTTATTTGGCTCTATTTGGATTGTTTTTTAGTTTGGCTCATGTCCCACCCACTAACCTTGAGGGGGCGGGGTTTATAACCTATACTGCAGCCAGCCACCAGGGGGCCATCCAGGTGTTTTAGCTTCACCTGTGGATAGCTATGATTACGTCCATCTTTTGATCAAATCTATGGTTCAAACCACTGTCCTACCCCTTCAGACTGTCACTGTGATATAACTGATCACCAAGAAATAGCTACAGCAAAAAAATCACGATAAAACCAGTCAACTCATCACATTCGTTTTGACTGACATAACTTAACAACAAGGTGATGGATTGCCTTGAAATGTTGTTGCAACGTTCATGCTCCACAGAAGATGAATCTTTCTTTCTTAGTGACTTTTTCTCAAGCACCCTGACAAGGTTAGCATGATTAAATACCTACAAAACAAATTCCTGCCTCATGTTTTGTGGTAATTAGCATGCTAACAAGTATTAGCAAGCTAACATGCTCAACTAAGATGGTGTACTTGATCCAGAAACACCTGCTTAGCATGAGCATATTAGCATTGTCCTAATAAACATGTTAGCATGCTAATGTTAGCATTTAGCTCAAAGTGCTGCTGGCTTTGAACTTAGTTTGGTTTGATTTCTGTTTGTTTTCAGGGTTTTTTGGGTTTAATTTTACCAGGCTGGTTCCTGCTTCCAGTATGGTTATAGAAACACATTTCTGCTATTTTTTTCACATTTCTTCTTTCCTGTATCATACAACAATCCTTCTAAGTTAATAGACAGGTGAGGTGATTACGTGGAAGAAGCGGACTGGCACTGTCTTGGACCTGGACACCCCGTGGAGGTCGGTGGCCTCAAAGCGGACGAAATTGATGTTTTCTCTGGCGATCTGCTGCTTGATTTGCTCCATGGCTGCGATGAATCTCTGGTTCCCAAAGAACTCGTCTGTCTCGCTTTCGTTTAACGGGGGAGACTTTGAAATATCTAGAAAAAAAAAAAAAAGAAAAAAAAAACATTTGACAGCCATTGCACAGTTTAATTCCCAATGAAAAGCATCCCATTAGAGAGAAAATACAGAAAACTTTAATCTGTTTTTTCTGTTGACCATATTAGTTAGTAAATTTTAAATCAACACTGAGTAAAGCTAGCCTGATAATCTCATTACAGACACTATCTATGTGCATGATAACCCCAAAAAAGAAATTACAGCACAGAAAAGCCCATTTATGTTTCAGACCATTTTGAATTGTATCACCAGTACATAATTTGTACTGGTGCCCTGACAAGTCTGACACTCAGGATGTAAAAAAACTGAACAAAAAGTATATGATATAGATTATGAAATTGAGTTTATCTGATTTCTATGTCTGATCTAAAATATTTCAAAACTTTTTCTTCTCTGACTGATACTTTAACAGGTTAAAAAGGCATTTTGTTAGAGTAATATCCTAAGATCCTTTAAAAAAAATAACTATGATAATTTTTCTACATTTGTTTTTTGGGGTGAGTGGGAGTTATTTCATCCGTGAAATCAGGATCTTTGTGTTTGTTGTTGTAATTCTATTTTCTGCCACAAGGGGCTGAAGTGAACCACTACCTAGAGTCCAAAATGAGATTAAAAACATACATTTTTTCTATTCCAGGGTTGTTTTAAAATGTTTTCAATGCACTCTTGATACAAATACTTTCATTTCATGATAAATATTTTATGCAGATGACTTAACCCTCTGTTGTAGCTGTTTCAACGATAAAACACTTTGTTTTTCACTCACTAGCTAGCAGGCTAACAGCTAACGCAAGTAAAACTAACGCTAATGGCAGATTAAAATTGAGGATTTGGGAAATATTAGCATGAAAAAAACCTGTTCTTATTAAATAAACAGTGTCAAGAAAACAGTTTGATCAGGCAAATATAATCCTTCAGGGCTTCCATGTGCTTCAGTATCAGCCTCAAAAATCAAGAATAAGATGAGTTAAAGAATAAATGTAAATGAAATGAAAATATATGTAGATCCTTCTGGAGGACCAAGGCCAAGTTAATTCTAGAGGTAGATGTTTAAAGACGATAAAAACGGGCTAAAGAAGTCAATATCCATCAGATGAAGTCAAGTCCAAGATCTTTAAAACAAGACTTGACTCAAGATGGAGACAGACTTTAGCATCTTTAATGCTTTGTCCTCAAACAGCTAACTTCTGTCTTCTTGTAAGGCACCAAAATGTCCTGAATTCTACGATAAACATGTAATCAAAGCTTCACCAACCTGTGTGAGAAGTCCCGGTCTCTGCCCAGGAGCCAACGCCTGCGTATGTGTGACCCCTAACTCCAGGCTGCCTATTTGTGTGGGCATCAGCCCTGAGTGAGCTGGATGAATCCACGCCGGAAGGCTGCTGAATAGATGTGCTATCCCTGGACCGGGGCCCCTTTCTGGAAGCGTCAGACTGGGGTTTGAAGGTGCTGAACGTCCTGTGGGGTCCATCGTCCGGCCGGCCATCGGGCCTTCCACTTCCACCAACGGCGGCGCCGCTGCTTCCATGGAGGTACGTATAAGGACTCCCCGGCTTCCCTTCATCTCGTCCCCGGATGCTGAGCAGAGGACTTTCCCTCAGGATGGTCTTCAGCTCCTCCAAGGTCTGCCGGGGGACGCCTGTCTCACTGTTGGGCGGTCTAGTTTGAGAGGACGCCTCTGTGGTCCAATCCTCCCCGACGGTAGGTTCATTGGGATCATCGACTGGCTCTGGGGGCCTGCGAGGCAAGGGGCCGATGGAGATCACAGTGGGGGTGTCTGGAGGTACAGGACTGCTGGTGGGGGAGTGCACGATGGATGGACCGCCTCTTCTGCTGCCCCAGTCCACTGGAGGCGCATATTTCCCAGTCACCCTCACTCCCTTCCTGTTGTCCAGGCTCATCCTTGTGCCATCTATTTGGTCTTTGCTTCTACTCTGGCCCTCCTGGAAAACACACAATGGGGCTATCACACAAATATGATAAGAGTCAAGGTTAAATGACGAGTTACCAAAGAACACGAGGACTCACGTTTATGATAAGAGAGAGTGAAAGCAAAGAAAAATCCAAGAGGCACAAACAAAGGCAAAAAAAAACAATATATCTGAAACCTAAGCTGCGGTACCCATTCACACTTTTGTTCTGAAAATACAAATGAAAAAGTTAGATGTGGAAGTTTTACCTTGAAATCTTCAGAGTCATTCATTTCTTTGTTTGGACTCTTTCATGAACTGTGATTTGGAATTTGATAGCCCCCCTGTGAAGGCAGAGCTTCACTCGCACATTAATTTTTATAGACAATTGGTACAATGGATGACGGATTAGAAAATTCTTTTTGCCCCCCAGCACCCACAGGAGTCTGGCTGGAAAGTGGCAGCGACCGGCCGCCGGTGGACACAGAGCTGCTGCTGCTTTGAGCTCATTGGCTGCACGGCAGGACAATTCACTGCTGCTTTTGTGTCATTGCAAAGTGAAACTGCAGGGCTCAGCAGCTCTGTTTGCGCTTCCAGAACGATATGGGAGCAAAAGTATTTATTCCAGAGAGATGAAAAACCTCTCAACTATGAGGAGCGGACAATGGCTGCTGTTTGTGATGGTCAGAGCATTAAAGAGCTGCTGTTTGAGTGAAATCACTCTGCAATCGACGTTTTCTCAAGGAAACAGCTGGACATTAATGTGTACAGGCAGGTTGTTTAGAGAATACAAAGGTACCACTTTCTAGTATGTTTATTTTATTATTTAATACTTTATTTTGAGCATAATGTCTTATTGACTCTGTGTTCACTTGTGAGTTGTACTAAAAAATAAACACATACAATTTAAGCATAGACAGATAATTTACACCATAAAGTGTGATAGCCTTTTACTGGAAAATGCCCAAGTAAAATAAGAGATATGAGTTATTTTTTCATTTATATGCAGCATGGAAGACGGATGACAAAGACAGAAGACAAAGCAGCCATTGCTGTATTTATTTAAGGTGAAAAGTCCAAAGGAGGCAATTTGAAGTTGTATCGAATGTTTGCTTTTATAACCTGTAAGCAGTGGAAATGTTGGTTTTAGCTTTAACACAGCACTTTGGATTTAAATGTGGGCTTATTTCAAGCCTGTGTACCTTGAATAGTGAGCAGAGTGGCGCAGCGGGAGCGTGCTGGGCCCATAACCCAGAGGTCGATGGATCAAAACCATCCTCTGCTACAGCAAATGCTCTGAATTTAAAAAGCTTCTTTATACAATTCTCCTCTAATAACTGACCTGAGATCAGCACCTTCAAGATACTTGGAAATAGTTGGAGTAGGTTTCCAAAGTAGGTGGGCAGAGTCTACCATCTATAGGTTTTATGATGATTAAGCACATATACTACCTGAATATTTTACCTACATCATCTTGAAGCAATGAGTTATCACACTGGAAAAACTAAACAGGATGCAAAGATGGCTTAAAACCACCATGAGTACCAAAAAAGGTTCAAATTTTATTCATTAATTCAGTAATTTATGTCATTATTGGGTTATCTGATCATTTAAAGTGTAAACAAATCAACATATTTTTGTCATCAATGTATTTTTCACCTTATTTTTTCCAATAAACACATCAACTTTAGATGTAGATTTGCCAAATTGGATGCAGTGAGCTCCTGGAGACCTCACTTTATTTCAACAGTTAATTACAACACTTGGTGCCACTGTTTTGTCTTCAAAATGTTGGACATCTCCTTTAGTCCACATGTGGCTCCAGGAGGTGGAAGACCTGTGCAGCATGGAGGGAGAGATGTCTGGGCAGAACACCTCTCATTTTCAGGGTGGGGTTTTAAAGAGCTGCGTCAAGTTCAGCAGCACTTAATACAGGAAGGACAGGAAGTGTCCTGGGTTCATCTTCAAAATACAGCTGAAGGTGTGTCATGCATGCTGAAAATATACTGACATCTAAAAAACAAGCAACAAAATGTTTTTTTAGCATAGTGCAGGTCATGTAATATTACGCAGCTTTAATTGTGTGAAATCGTGGCTAACAAACCATTTTCTCATTTTCTTAGGAGTTCATGTTAATGCTTTAGAGCAGAAATATTGTTGTTTTTATGTGGAAATCTTGTGATTCCAGTTTTGTGACATGTTGCTTTTGAATTTTGTGTTTAACATGAACTTGAAGAATTCAGAGAATTCACCTGCAGGATGATAAAACCTGCTGGACACACTTTAGCTTTTCAAGTTCAGACTAAGGGCAAAACTATTTGTCTTCTTCTCCTGTTTGATAATTGAAGGACTGACACTTTCCCAACTGCTTCAAGTATTTTGGTATGAAAATTTATTTTTTTTACTGGAGCTCCCACTTTTTAAATAGAAAAGTCTCAATATTATTAATGAAAAGAACAATTATTCCATGATTTCTCAAGTATTCAAGGGTGCTTGTAGCTGTCATTGAGGACACTTGGACTCTATTTATTTCAAGGTGTTTTGTCAGCAGTTGTAGAAATGACTCTTTTACTATTGTGGTGTACATCGAAAATATTATTGGTTTAAGTTTTTTCTTCGTAATACCACAAGTGGCAACTTAGAAAATTGCCTGCGAGGCGAAATGGCTATCCAGTTCTACAGGTTGTCCAAGACATTTTTATAGGGGTTCACTTACCATGATATGTTTCACCAACAAACACACAGATGAGAACTACAGAGGACACACAGATAATCTGATTAACAGAGTTTATCAACTGCATTTGTAATAACTTTCTTAAATTGTAAAGATACATTATGGACATCCTGTATATATTAATCCATCTCATACTGAATATGAATTGTTACGAAAATGAGGTTCACTCTGAAGATGTTTAGCCGACTTTTTTCCCCTTTAAATCAAATATAATCATAAGGAAATACCTGTTTTTCCTATCTTATTATCAGAGTACCAAATCTGATAAAAGATATCTCAATTACCTTTATTATCATTTGTGAAATTGTAAAATACTTTACAGACACTCAGTGTAACAAATCCATGAGAAATATATATACAATTAACATTTGTATGTAATTCTGATATTTATTGATTATTGTTTTATATCTATATGTCTTTACCTTAAACTGCTGTAACAACTAAATACATTTTTATTTTAACCTGTCTTGTCTTGTCTGACCCACCCATACTTAAACTTCAAAATTTTAGATGGTTTTTTTTTTTTTAATTCTTATTTTTCTTTGTTTCATTGCATTGGAAAATGTTAATAACAAGGGAGTTTTATTTTGAAAGTTGCGACAGGAAGTGGGCTCCGTCTTCGTGCCCAGCCTGACGGAGCAGCCGCAGCCGATCAGGAGACTTCGGCTCCGCTCGGAGAAACAGCACACGACTGTATGGTGAACAACCGTTTCTTATTTTTTACCTTTTTCTGGGGACCGGCTGTATGATTAAGCTACAATCTTCAATGAGTAAGCATATCCCAGTAAGTAACGTCTCTTTTGTGGCTGCCATTTTGTTTTGTTGTGCTCATTCTGCCGGCTTGTGTTTTAAATCAGGACGTTATCGCTTCCAGCTGGCCTTCACGCTTGTCTTCGGTGAAATCACGGCCTGCTCGGGACAAAACCCGGTGTAAAACCTCTACATGTCCGCCACTTAACGTTAAATATTTAATTCAAGTGTTAAACTAACTGACTAAACGGTTATTTTCCTCGGTTTTTGGACCGTTACGGACGGTTTGCGTGATGTTCCTCGCGGGGAGGAAGCAGCTGTGGGGATGCGCAGCACGGGCTGGTCCTGGCTAGTCACTCGGAAGTTTCTCTCGGATAAAATCGACGTATTTTTACCTCGAATAAACCTAAAATAAAAATGACATTTTCTCGGGGGTTTTCCACAAACATTACCCGTTTGTTTCGTTAACGAGGCGTCGTGTTTGTGGCCTCGGAGCAGTGTGTGTGGAGGGTCCGTCTCCGGCTCCTGACAGTGCCTGAAGGCCTCTAACGTTAAATGATGGCGCCCAGTCTATCCGCACACAAAGGACACTTTACAGCCTTGTAATGCAATGCAGAAACACAAAATCAATCTAAACCACCACTTAAACGCTTTTCACCTTTTTGTGTAACCATTTAAACCACGTCCCTTTTGGTCGTCCCACCCTTTCCTTTTGTTCTGTGCAATGATTTTTCCACCAAATGCTGTTTTTTCTAGCCGGAAAATACCGGATTAACAAAGCATACTTGAACAGCTTAGTGTTTGGAGCATAAGCTGAAGAGAAACATGTCCACTAAGTAGTCAACAACATCAGTTTTCAGGGTGTTAAAGGGGGTAAAACATGAAATGGCAGTGATTGAGGTGTGTGGTGGTAACAGGGTGCAGGTTAACCCGGCCGGCCGCCTCATGGTGAGCTCAGCTTTCACAGATATGACCCAGATGTCAGAAATGACACATCCTTCCTATTGTACACCAGCAGCCATTAGGTAAGGTATGACTTGGTGCTGCAGTGGGACTTTATATAACACACTGACAGGTTGATTTCACATTTTTTAGTCCTTTAAAGTGAGCTTTATTGTGTAGCTCCATTTTAAAGCATTATATCATATTTTGATGAGGGCCCTTTTAAATAATAAAAACACCTTTCTGTCCTTACCTGCCCTGCATGGGAATCAAACCCCGTACACACCTGTAATTATATTATTTAGGTGTATAACACTTCTACTGGATCAGTGTCCGTGTCAATCAACAAATCCACCTTAAAAAATTGTGCCAAATTAAAATTTAGACATGTTATCATTAATACATTATTTTTATTGTAACAGTTTTAATTGGTCTGTAGGAAATCCTTTTATTCATCCTTCACTTTATTAACACTTTATTTAACATCTGGAAGATCAGTTACAGATTGTCAGTCCTGTTTTTTATTTGACTTCATAAGCCGAGATATTTTTAACAGCTAAATGGGTACATGTCTGTTATCAGTGGTAGGCCTCTAAATTGGATTAATTAGACTTTCAGCAATCTTTTGTCCCAATAACTGATGTAAGACATCCTGATGATGTGATTTATCTGTTTAATTTGCATATTATGAGGGTGGTTTCACACCCTCGATACACTATTGTCTGATTTCAGGTTGTCGTAAAGCACTGACATTGTCAGTTTAAAGGATGTTAAATAAAAAAACAATACAGAAAGTATGTACCTTATATTTTACCAACCATATAAAGACACATGAGACACCTTTCTGTATGTATATTTGGCGTCTTTGCTTCCTGTGGGAAATTAACATTAAATGTAAAATCAAAGCTGTGAAAATAATAAAACATTCTTTGGGTGTGAAGTGTCCTCAGAGATGCAGTTTCAGTTTCAGTCAATATTTACATTTCTGGTGACGTTACTCATGAAGTGTGCAGAAAGGTGTCTGCGGCGTGTGATGCAACCATGAGGCAACACGGAAACGTCAACAAATATGTTTTACTGTAGTGAAAAACGAGATCCAGCATCAGCAGCAAAGAACTGTTTCAGCAAATCCTTTGTTCTGTTTGTCCAGCAAAAGTTTAACTGGAAATCACATTTTTTATATTGAAGTTTGTGATGAGGATTGACATTTCTAAAGCTGTAAAAGACTTTGTTTTGTTTTTTTAGATGATTAGTAAAGTTTAAAAAACAAAATCAGGGCTGCACCAGTTATTTAAAGCATCAACATGAAGATCAACCATGAATATTTTATGGGTTTTATCTGTGGTAGCAAACTGGTTATCCACCATGGGCTTTGGGAAGTAGCTGTTTTCACGTTTTTTCTGTCATATATATATATAAAGACAAAATGATTAATCAAACAATCATTAAAATACATTTTAATCGATTAGATCCGTATATTTCTGGTGACAAAAAAGAATGATTAACAAAAGAAACAGCTTGAAGTTGTTTTGAAATATGGATATAGTTCACACAAAACCTTTGTCCAACATCGCTGAAGTTTTTTATAATAGAAAAAAAATTTGTTTCCTCCTATAGACAAAAGTAGCATTAAACAAAATCTGGTTGACACACTGAAAACTAAATGCCAAACTAAGGTAAAGATCCTCTATTCGGGTACGTTTGCCGTAAATCTTTCCGTCTTATTTTTCTATATCTGACCTAAAAACATATAATAATCAGTTTAAATCTCCCTGTAGTTGCTTTCAGTCAGTTTTTCGTCTAATCCAGAAATAAACAGAAACAAAAAGAGCGACAGCATTCGCACAAAGTCTGAAAGTTTGGAAAACACTTAATTTTTAGTTTTCAGTGTCTAAAATTTAAATGAACTAATAAAAAAAAAGCTTGATTTCACATCATTGCTTCACATTCATTATTAATCAGATGTGATGGTAAAAGCCTGGTGTAGTGACTTTATTTTTACTCTTTTAGAGGCTGTTTCTAACTTGTAACTCTGCAGTTTCATTGCACTGCTTGTCTGTCTCACCTTCACCCTCATCAGCAGCTTTCTGTGTTGTGTCCTTTTTAATGAATGTGTGTTTCTAAAAGCCGTCCCGTCCTCCGTGTCCCCCTCTGTGTCCTGCAGCAGTTCTGTGGTGTTCTGGGTCACACATTTATGGAGTTTCTGAAGGGCAGTGGGGACTACTGCCAGGCTCAGCACGCCGCCTATGCAGACGAGTGAACAGCCAAACTCGCCATCGATCCGACGCACTTGAGCCACAGGAGGGACCCCGGAAAGTTGGCAGGACCGGGACGCCTCCCAGAACCAGCGACAACTCGGCCTGGATGGGGTAACTCCACCCGCTGCACACTGCCCTCGTCGGCTTCCGCCTGGCCCGAATCACGGTGGAACCAGCCTTGTTTTTTTCTTCCTTTTCTTTTGTTTTATTCCAGAGGAGAGGGTTTTGAGTTGTTTTCTGATTGTCCGCCCTTTTTTCGGCCACCAAACCCCTAAATTTCCGCACTTGCCCGTCGCAGCCTTCGTTTCTCGATTCTTCTTTTTTTTTTGCCGACCTGGAAGAAGACCGGAGGAGTTTCTGTTTCTGGGTTTCCAGAAGCTCGTTGGACGTTTTTGTTTGACATTCCCTCCGAGTTTAACTACGTGTTTACATTAGTGTTTTTACTCTGTGGAAGTCTTTTGTTAGATTTTTTTACGTTTTCACAATGGCTCGTATGAACAGACCGGCCCCTGTGGAGATCACCTACAAAAACATGAGGTTTCTCATCACCCACAATCCCACCAACGCCACCCTGAACAAGTTCATCGAGGTGAGCCTCAACACATTTAAGATTTCACTCAGCCAGATTCAAGGCGGCAACAAGCGTAGAGTTCAGTCTTTAAAGTGAAATGAACTCTGTGATCTAATTACGGAAATAAAATGATTTAAAGGTTTATTTAACTAACTCTTTTTGTGCAGAGGAAATATTTGGAGTAATGGAAAAGGAAAATGTTCTGGGAGAAGATAAATTATATTTAAAACGACTTTGTATTGCTGATGTGCTTTCAATGTGTTTCAGGTTGTTTTTTAATAACTTTTTTGTTGCGTTCTTACAGGAGCTGAAGAAATATGGAGTCACCACCGTTGTGAGAGTTTGTGAGGCCACCTATGACGCCACTCTGGTGGTGAAAGAGGGAATCCAAGTCCTGGTGAGTTCAGACCTTCAAAAGCAGCATCAAACCACATTTAATGCTTTTTCTGCTCTTTTCCTTAAATTAATAAAGCATGCAATACTTCCTGTTTCATCCATAAAGTAAAGATGAAAGGAAAGTTTCTTAGTTTACTGACACTGAAATGAGTTTCTCCACAGTGATTCATGCAAAATGTTTATCAGAGAGAATAGTGCTTTCTGTGGGGAAATAAGCAATTCAGCTGGAAAAGGAGGCATAAAAGTGCCAAATCTCTAAAAGAATACAGAAAAAATTTGGGATTGAATTGAGTAAGTAATGATTATTTTAACCTTTTATTCACCCATTGCATTATTTTTGGTGTACATGATGAAAAGTGGGCATCTTCAGATCGTTTGCTGTTGGTCCATAAACTTTTTGAGAATGCAAAGATATTCAAATCACAATTAAACAGATAAGAAGAAAGCAGCTAATTCTCACGTTTGAATGGCTGAAGCCAACACATGTTTCTTCTGTGAAAGACTTAAGTGATTAATTGACTATTTGTCAAATAATTATCTGTTGATTAGCAAACAAATTATAGTTGCAGCACTAATTAAATGCTCCGCCTTCAGCATCTTGAGGAACAGGGCTGTGTAGTTAAGGGATTAAATTATTGATTTAACCAAAGATTATTCAGCATAAACTAAAATTAAAATGAGATTTCCATCATTAGTCACAACAGAGACATAGCAAGACAGAGAGGAGCCTCAGTAGATAAAATAAATAAATAGTAAATAAGCAGAATAAACTAGAAACATTAAAGCTATTAGCAGTTAAACAAGTTAATGATACAGAAAAGTATCAACACTTTAAACTCATGGAAATATAAAAAGCAGAAATATGGAGTTTAACATTTAAACAACATGTAGGAGTCAGTAAACGCTGAGCAGCCTCCCCTCCCCCCACACCGCTCCAGCCTCGCACTCCTTTTGTTTTGGTTTCCAAGAAACCGGCCGCTGACGTCATTTCCCCCCCGCTCTCTTCCAGGATTGGCCGTTCGACGATGGAGCTCCTCCCTCCAACCAGATCGTGGACGATTGGCTGAACCTGCTGAAGCTGAAGTTCAGGGAGGAGCCCGGCTGCTGCATCGCTGTCCACTGTGTGGCTGGGCTGGGGAGGTGAGGGGTTCAAGCCTCATCATGTTTTACACAGGAAGTCATTAAAGTTATCACTCAGAAACCGCTGGAGCTGATAATCATGTTTGTAGGTGACTGAGAGCAACATTAGATTTGATAAACAATTGATTAAGTATGAATGTTAAGTAATAATTTACTTATTAATGCAACAAATGCATATAGAAGATAAGATAGAAGTTAATTAATTTCTGGTTCCAGATTGCTCCCATCAATAACAGAAAATAAAAATCATTCAATATAAATATTAGATGGTACTAAAAAGAATAAAGATAACTTTAACGACAAAAGAAATAACGAAAGCATGCAGAATAGGTAAAGATATAGCAATAAAAGTGTCAAAAAGAATGAATGATATGTCAGGATGTAATAGATAAAATGAGAAATGTCTATAAGCCTTCCAGCAGCAGCTCATTAAGGTTTTTATTAATTAGATTCAGATGCAACAACAAACATAATGTACTTAGTAGCTTTGTTTAAATCCCAGTTGTAAAAGGTTTTACTCAGCAGTTTCCAGTTGAGTTTGTAAGCCGATATGTAAAACATGATATTTCTAGTGGCTTTAAAAACCAACCAGAGCGCCAAACAATAGAGAGAATGAGTCATAAAAGCTTCTCCTTTCCTGTGTGTGCTCATTTTATATCACCTGCCAAACGGGTTCTGCTTTGAACTGATCACAAACAGCAGAACGTCCAGTCCCTGAACGCCTCTCCAGCCCCTGAACGCCTCTCCAGCACTAATCTGTCCTCATGTTTGATGAGCTGAGTCACAGCAGGAGAGCGTTGTGATGTTCTGGCCTCTGATAACGGAGGATCACTGAGCTCCTCCTGTGTTTTCTCTTTCCGTCCTGCAGAGCTCCTGTTCTGGTGGCGCTCGCCTTGATCGAATGTGGGATGAAATACGAAGATGCTGTCCAGTTCATTCGACAGTAAGTGACAAACACCGAAAACCGTTCAGCAGGAGAAGAAGCTCCTGGTGATTGTTAAAGTCACAGAATAAACAGAATTATATGAAAAGAAACTGGAATTTAAAGGCTGATAACTCACCTACAGACACTCTTTTTGTATTCTATATTAAACTTTATTTTTTTTAGATGTTTAATAATTAAAATTCTACTGTTTTTCTAAATCAGTACACCATTTTTTTTTCTAGATTTTTTTATATTTAGTTGAATTAAGTTAAAAAAAAACTCCCTGAACTCCCTCCACTGTAAAACATGCAGTATATCTGTCTTTACTGAACAGAAGGATTCCCAATCAAGCCGCAACAATTAGTCGATGCCAAAAAAATTCTGATTCAAGTCATTTTAATGCAGAATTTGTGGATAATATTAAGTATTCCTGATTTTCTCTGTTCCATATCATATAAACGTGAATATATTTGTGTTTTAGACTGCAAAATATTTACTATAAATGCATCAACTTTGACTTTATCTCTATTTTCTGATACTTTATAGACCAAATGATTATTCAATGGATCCAGAGAATGTTTGGACAGATGAACTGAAACTAACCCATAAAACAGAACAGCTTTATCTGATCTTACTGGTAACACAGCGGCTTTTCTTGGCCACTAACTTTGAGATCTTCTGAGTTTTTCTCAGACTTGTTTCTCTCAGAAACTCGTGTTTGGGTGGATCAGCAGCAGTGAGTCAGTCTGAGATGTTTCAGTGGGAGGATTCAATCGAAGGCTTTCAAAGAATGTGATGCGTCAGAGCCTGGAATATTTTTAGATCCCACATGGTTTCCTTGAAATAATATTTGGATCAGCTGAGAAATTGTTAATGGATGAAACTACCACACAGGACGGTCTGTTTTTAGGGTTTAAGGAACTCAAATGAGTGAATGAATGAATTCTTGGACAAAATGATCAGTTAGTCGACTAAAAGGAGGATTAATTACAGGGATAGTTTGTTTCTTGTTTTTTTAATTGGTTATAGCCTCCTATAAAAGGCTTCCCTTACAAGAGGTCTAATATAATTAACACAAGTCAACAGTTAAACAGCTAAATAATCATTGTTTCCCACTAATTACTACTTATTATTTATTATTATTTACCTACTCCCCCACAGTCTAACCTGACCACTGTTTACTCTGCCTCACAAACGTGATGTATTTGTACAGTATTTTTATGCAATAATATAAAAATAATATAAAGCCAGCTGCCAGGTGTTAAGAGAGCCGAACGGTTTCTTGTTGATGCATTAAGCTGAATAACATTAAACTAAGTTGCTAAACTTAAATTAACGTGTATTTAACAGATATTTTCTGGATTGTCTCTGTTTGCTCTGACTGACCTGCATCCTATCTGCAGTGCACTCATTTTAATTTTTAAAAATCTCCACAACTAATCAAAAAACTAAATTTTATTATGAAATATAGTTTTTAAGTGGACTTTGCTGCATCTATCAGCATCTCCTTTAGTTTTACAGAGACAGAGAGCATTTATAAAGCTACATACGATATAAACAAAGGTCAGCTGTGACAAAGCAACCTGGGTAAATTCTCATTATTTCTAAATGTCATAAATCAGCCTGATAAATTGATAACTACCTCATAAAACTCAGCTTCAGAGATTGTGAATGACGATCCGATGAGCTGCTCTGACTTCCTGTCCCGTTTCCTGCAGGAAGCGTCGAGGAGCGTTCAACAGCAAGCAGCTGTTCTACCTGGAGAAATATCGTCCAAAGATGCGCCTGCGCTTCAAAGATTCCAACGGCCATCGCAATAACTGCTGCATCCAGTAGAGCCGAACCGGAGCCACGCCAGCCGCCGCCTCAGCCCAACCGCGCCAGCTCGTGACCAGGCAGGCTGCTTTTCTTAGTCATTGTGTTCAAGTATTTTACTTTGGGGAAAGAAAGAAAGAAAAAAAACTAAAACATGCTCGGTGAATCAAACCCCCCCCTTCCCTTCTCCAAAGTGTCAAAAAAAAAAGAAATAAAGAAAAGAAAAATGAGTTGTGTGAACCGGGATCACCGTTTTTTATCTTAATGTCCCAAAAAAAAAAAAAAAAAAAAAAGAAGAAGAAAGACAGAAAGTTGTGTGTCGTTGTCAGATGTTGGATTTACTGTTTCTCTGCCAAACGCAGCCCAAAGATTCCTGATTGGCCCGTGCGTTTAAAACACCGCCTGAGAATGTGCTTAAAATAATTTAAAAAAAAACAAGAAAAAAATCAGTTTGGATTTCATGTGAGCAAATTATAAACCCCGTTCAATTTTAAGGTTCCGTTCAAGACTGACTAGAAAGACGTATGCCTTCCTTCAAATCAGAACTCATCCATGATGCCTTACAATCGAAGCGGAGCGAAGGCAGTGGAGGCGGGACTCGACCCGCCCGCGTTTGAAAAGGTGTTTCATTTTTCTACTCGGAACAAAAAAAAAAAAAAAAGTTGTTGCCTTTGTCTTGTGCAGGAAGTCTTACACTCACTTATGCCCTTTCAGTAACTATTTTTTAATATAAAAACGCTTAATTGTTGCAATATTTGTCAATTGAAAGTCTAGGAACTTTTTCTTTTCTCTCTCAAACTTTCTGTTTACTAATTAACTGCCATGTCCAAAATTTTATTTTTTTTTTTTATTTTTTTTTATTGTTTTTTTCCTTTTTTTTTTTTTTTTTTTTGCTTCAAACTGGACTTCCAACGTCTGCGATATTTTGTATGCCTTTTTATTTGATGTCCGTAACTTAAGACTTGGATACTTGATGATTTTATGTATTTGAAAATGTGTACTATTATTATTAGGTTGGCTATTTATACTATCAATGGATGTGTGATTTAGTACCGTGAGCGACAAAGTTGTACCTGTTCACCAACTTGTGAGAGTACATTAAATGATACACTGAAAAAAAACAAATGAATGACGTCAAGGCTGGTTATTTTCAGTGGTTATGAGTTGTTTTAATGGTTGTTTCTTTTCTAAATACTTGGGTTTGAATTAAATAATTTCCTAATATTTCCAGTCTGGATAAAAGAGTTTGACAACAAAAAATAAATCAATTCAAAGTTCAATTTCCAGCTTTTTCTTTACCTCAAAATAATGCTTATTTATTACACACTATCACTAATATGGAGAAAAAAGTATTCAGATTACTGCAGTAAAATTAATATTTCACTGTGAAATTTCTACATTTACAATTTAAAGTCCTGCATTCAAAACTAAATGAAATTAAAGTTAAATGCATCTTATTGTACTTTAAGTATCAAAAGTAAAAGTATTCTTTATGCATTTTTACACTCATTGTTTCATATATTCATTTATACAATTTTAAGGTTTTTCTAGATTTTTCTTTTAGTGTTCTCTCATCTGCTTTTCAAAATAAAAGCAGACAACTCCCAATTCCTGAAGAGTAATTTCTGTTATATCAAATATATTAAAGACGGAATTATTTTCACCTCTCCTGTTCATTTTATGTCCATTAATCTCATTAATTAATTTATATCCAGAAATAACACAAAGGAGTAAAGAAAAGAGGGAAATGAACTGTGGGATCCACATTCTTGTTTTGAAATCTGCCTCAGAATCGCATTAAAAGGTGATTAATTCAGTAAATAAACACCTTATGTGAGACAGAAAGGAGCTCAAAGCTCAGAAAAATAAAGAGAAGTGAGCAGCAGCTTTTATTTTTGGTTTAAACTCTATAAACATGTAGTTTTGTTAGCGATGCTCGTCCTCCTCCTGCTCCGCCCCCCTGTGGTCGGCTGGAGAAATGCAGCTCAGAAAACAAAACAACATGATCACTTTCAGCTGGTGTTTTTCACTAAAACATTAAAAACAAAAGGATTTTTTTTTTTAAAATATGAAAAAGCTCTGGTGTCTAACAGCTGAATTAATGAAAATAAAACTCCTCCAAGTTGCTGTGATGATAAAATGATAAATTAGACACATTATGCAGCTCTTATTCAAGATTTAATGTTTCTTACATTCTTTTTTTTTTTTTTTTAAAGTTTTGTTGCCTTAAGCTTTATTTTTTTAGTTTATGGTTTGAATATATTTAATTATTGCAAACTTATTCATCTTTCTCTTATATAATTAGGAAGAATCAAATTAAATTAAATTGTTGGAAGAATATGAATCTTCAAACTAATTGCTGTTGTATTTTATATATATATATATATACATATTTAAATAATATAATATTTTATAATATATTAAAATATAATATGAAACAGGGTTATTATCACACTGAGAAATCAGGCACAAAATATACGTATTTAAACATAATATTAATCTAATAAAAAAATAATAAAGTTCAATATTTCTGCTCACCTGTAAATAAAAAGGAGGCCAACAGCACCAGAAACACGAGTCATCCAGTTCAGTTTAGAGTTAAAACTGCCTCATGCAGAAAAAAATAAAAAAATAAATAAAATGTTCTCTAGAAAATTCTCTCTTTCATTAATCTGCCATTTAGCAAATAGAAATAATTTTATTATATCTAAACGACCTAAAACATAAAAAAAATATATCTGATTTCAGCTCAGAGAGTCAAAAAAAAAAAAGGTTATGTGTCTTTCTTTTTCCTTTTTTTTCTTTGAATGTAACGTTCAGCTTTATGAATTCTGCATTATGGTTTTTAAATTATTCTGATCAAATTCCGACTCTGGGAATCTTAAAAAAAAATCCAAATCAAAAGGAAACCTTCTGGTCATGTTGGGCTCAGTCGGGTTAGGCCTTAGAATAAAAGGTCTAATGTTAAATTAGGGATTATTTAATCACATTTAAGTCTTATTTAAGCATGTTTCCTTTGAAATGTCTCTTTATCTTCACAGTGTTTTTTATGGTGAGGGAGAATAGCTTCCTGGTTACAAAACATGCAAGAGGTTATCAAAATGTGTTTATTTCCTCCTTTGTACAAGTCGAAGATGTCACCTTGAACCGTGATATAATAAATAAGAAGTCATATAAAACCGTTTTCACACACGGGCCGACTCTCCAACACAGAAACAAAACCAAGATACTCAAACAGAAGTACGTCATCCAGCTGTGTAATTAGCATCTGGACACATTTACAGAAACAAGCAGAGAAACTTTCACACTTTGCTTTGTGACAGAAATGAATCTGGTGGGTTTAAACACAGTGAGTTCTTGTTTTCTCTACTTTTACAGGACTCAGACGGTAAATGAGGTAAAAAGGGACTTGTGTTTGCTGCTCAGCGTCCACCTGCAGCTCACTTTAGAGAGACGGCTTCAAGAGAACAAACTTCCAAATGAGCTCACCAAATTAAAAAAACCAGCTGGACAGACTTCCATGGTTCCCCCTCCAGTCTCTCAGTTTTCTGGGGCCCGTCCTCACATGTCACTGGGGCCCTTCATGCCGGAGTCCTTGGCAGAAACGGGCGCCGCCACCGCGGGCAGGACGCACTGTGACGACTCGCAGTAGCCGTTCAGGCCGGCGGCTCCGGGAGGCCCGGGAACGCCGGGGACTCCGGGAACGCCGCGGGGTCCCCTCAGTCCCTCGCGGCCGTCCACGCCGTACGCCGGTCGCCCGGGGTTACCTGAGGGGGGAGAAGGGGGGGGGGGGGGTTATTTTAGGGTCAGCTCACTTTTAATGTTACGTCATTATAATTAAATTGTTAAAATGTATTATTAAGGGATCTGCCAGAGGAAATAACAGGAAATTATTATTATTATTATTATTATTATTATTATTATTATTATTATTATTATTATTATTTATTTTATTTTTTTTTCATTTTTATTTTTTTTTTCGAAACATCACGTTATTTTTTTTAGTATTAAAGCAAACTATCCTTTTTTATTTTATTTAATTTTTTAACCACCATCCATCTGTAACATTTTAAATACTTTTTGATAATGATAATAATAATAATAATAATAATAATAATAATAATAATAATAATAATAATA
>JAOWBC010001255.1:449046-464301 GCA_028566105.1 Hypoplectrus providencianus | reverse complement strand
AGGGGAGAGGACAGGAGAGGCTGTTTACACAGAGCCCAGAGGAGAGGACAGGAGAGGCTGCAGGTGATCAGGTGTTTTATTCCAATTTTAAGAAATAATTCATCAGACAAACTGAACGTTTTTCTTTTATTTGGTATTTTGGACAGGAGATGTTCACAGAAACGTACCTGGAAGTGAAAGATGCCGGCGTATCTGCGGTCGAAGTCCTGGTCGTGGGGGACGACTCGGGCCAGCGTTTCCTTTTTTAGGGTCAGGGAGGCGATGGCTGCCAGGAGCCAGCAGTCCCCTGAGGTGAGAAAACAGGTGCATCATGGGTAAATGACTAAGTAAACAACACTTTGAGGAACAGAAAATGTGGAGCTCTCACATGTGATTTTCACGTGTGAGAGCTCTCAGAAATATTGGCTCTCTCTATTCTTCTGGCAGGTTATTATTATTATTATTATTATTATTATTATTATTATTAACATATATTTTATTGTATTTTTTTTTCACTTTATTAATTATTCATTTGCCTTGTATAAGCTGAACACTTCAAGACAGAAAAAGAAAAGAAAGCCAGACATGATTAATCTGTAGCTTTAGACTTATGTCTTTATCCTTTAATACAAAAATTAAAAAAAATAAAAGACACTAAATGTCCCTTGCAGAGGCCTTGAATACCCACCCAGCTGTCCCTGGCAGATGTCCGTCCTGTCTGCATCGCCGACGATGAACTTTGGGTTCTCGCAGATCTCCTGTGGAGGAACCGGAAAGGAACAGGTTGGTTTATTTAGGACAAATAAAGAGAATACAAATGACAGTTGAGAGGTGACACAGGTGCCTTTAATAGGTGTGTTCACATTCCAGGCATATTAATCAGCCTGAAATCCCACAGGTGAGACACACACACACACACACACACACACACACACACACACACTGGCTGAAGGCAGCTGAAGCATTTACTCTGAAGGAACGCCCAACACAGAAATGTAACGAACACAAACTCAGTGTGTTAGCAGGTGAAACGGCTGGAAACGAGCTGAAACACACACATTTAGCAGCTGAGGTGACCCCCAGAGGCTGAACAAATATTATAAATAAAGTCATGAGGCTGCCACAGATGTGTTGATTTAAAGCTGCTGGGTTTTAATGACCCTATCAGAGGCGTGGGCTGGACTCCCAGCTGGTTTTTTTTCTGCAGATAAGTGATCAAATGGAGGCGTGTGGGTTTAAAGTCTGCATACGAGGCTCAGCGGGAGGAAACTGCTGCTGCACTTGACTCTATTTACACAGTTTTCCAGCAGAACTGGTTCTGCAGCTACGGCTGGATAAATACTTTAATTCCCTTTCTTAGGATTTAAAGCATTAACTGTAATTCATTTATATTATTTAGTTTAATTATATCTATAACCAGTGATTCCCCTGTAATGCTGCCAGCCATCATTCAGTCTGCAGTTTCGGTTAAACAGGTTGTTTGGAAGCTGTTTTTTGTTTATAAAAATGCCTGTTATGATAGAAAAGATGTCATTTTTAAGACTTTAACAGCTGGGATATTTCAGTTTAGCTGAGCCATCAGGAACCACCACAGAAGACGAGAAACCACAACATTTCATTCATTCAGCAGCTCATTAACTTGGTCTGAATGTGGACACTTTTCCTCATGTCTCTGGAAGCTGCTTCAACCAAAGCCCCTAAAACCTGAGTCCTAAAAGTGTGATGTGTCCTACATACCGGGGGCCTCTTCCATTCGATGTGGACGGGGACGCTCTGGCTGTAGTAGAGCGAGGAGTCGACGGCGGGGAAGTCTGGATCCTCGAACAGGACGCCCTGCTGCAGACACTCCTGCCTCAGCTGCTCGTAGGACTTCCCGTCGGACTGCGTGTCCAGGGCCTTGCTGGGGCCCCGTCCCGACAGAGTGGACTGGAGGGGCATCTTCACCACGGAGAGCGCAGGGCGAAGGAGAAGCGGCGGTGCGTGTGTGTGTGATGGAGCGAGTCTCCTGCTGTGTGTGTGTGTGTCTTATGCAGGGACGAGCCTGTCGGGGCGGTAGGGCTGTCAGGTACACACCCTCCAGAGACAAACTGGTTTGTCCTCCTGTGGCGTTGGACCTCGCCCCGCTCTCTCTCTCTCTCTCTCTTATCTCTCTCTCTCTTTGGGCTCGGCCTGCAGGAATCTGTAAGAATCTATTCCTGATAGTTTGGCAGCAGATCGTTAAACAGTGATGCATTCATTGTAATCTGCATCTCTGACTGGAAGCTTTAGGTGCATTAAAGTGTTGCACATAACTGGGAGGCACAGTTTCTGCAGAGAGAGCAGGTTTGCATGATCTCTCTGAGTCAAAAAACATGCAGGTCAGACTGATGGAGACTCTCAGATGTCCACAGGTGTGAATGTCAGACTTGTGATCCCTTTTACACAAACTAACATCCACCTGCTGCTTCTCATCACAGACTGAGTTTGAGGCATTTTTCCAGATCAGATCGTTTGATTTGAGTCTTGTTAAGAAGCCTTAAAGTATAAAAATGAAGTGTTTCACAAATACAAAAGGAAAATTGTGGAATACAAAAATGCATTTCTACTTTCAACATCATCTTATAACTTCTTCTGTTCTTCTTGTGGCAGATATTTTAGATAGAGAAGATAAACTTTCAGAGAGAGAGACAGAGAGAGAGAATGACTGGGTGTCTCATTTACTGACGGCTTTGTTAAAGAGGCTACGACCACAAAGATGCAACACAGATGCAAAAAGACTACAGACAGACACAAAAGTTCCCCAGAAGATGCAATATAGCCACAAAACAGCCCACTAGGATGTTTAACAAGAGATGGAAAACAACAAGAAAAAGGGATTTAAAGAACAGCCCAAAGATAGCAGCACAACCACAGCAAAATGATGCACTGAGATGCAAAGTGAAAAAATACTGTAAAGACGCGCAAAAGACCACAAAGAGATGCAAAATGATGTGAAACAGATGGAAAAATACCCAGAGATGGAAAATTACCAGAAATAGACAAAAAAGACCAGAGATGCAAAATAACTAGGAAAAAATACTCCAAAGATATGCAACAATAGACAAGAAAAAAAAATTAAAAATTACTGTAAAGACGTGCAAAAGCCTGTCCAGACAGTATGTAAGACATTAAATGACTAGACAGTAGAAAAATTATGACTTTGAGATGTAAAAATGATGTGAAAACAGATGCAAAAATACCTCAGAGACAGAAAACAACCACAAAGAGGCAAAAAAGAGACAACACACACATAGAGCAGAGGGATGAACAGTGTCCTCCTGCAGAGGACCAGAGGAGACCTCAGCGTGTCTCACAGTCAGTGGACAGGTTGATGGTTATCCTGTCTGTCTCTGAGCGGAGCAGACGGGTGTGTGTGTGTGTGCGCCACCGTCGTCTCAGCTGCACCCACATCAGTCTGAGTCTCCGTCATCCCGTCTCTGACATCCGACAGCATTCCTGCCGCTCACTCACTGGATTCTTTACATATCTGGAGGGGAGAGGTGTGGACTCCGTCAGTCTCAGAGTTCATTACCTCTGAAAAAAAAAATGACTTGGACTCCTAAACCACTTGAACTTGAACTTCCGACTTGGCCCGCTGCATGCTATGAAAGTGCAGCTACTCAACCTTATTTGAACAAAATTAACAGATATTATTTTCTTATTTTGGACTTGAATGCAAAGACTTGTGATTTATGATGTGCAAAACAACTCTTTTATGCAACAATGTCAGGGTTTGCCTGCCCATTTTGGATTTAAAACCCCCTGAAAACTGCATGCATAAGCACTTTTTTTGATGCAATGCAACCTTAATTAGATCTGAATTAGAAATACATGGCTAACAGGAGGCAGAAAGGCAGTTTTATAGCATTCTATCACTTATATTATGCTGAGAAATACCAATGTGTAGAAATACAATGTTACAGGAAAACTTTGTACATTCATTTCTCATTAAAAACAAATACAGAAGCATACTTAATTCATTAATTAACCTTAAAGACACCAGACTCCATTGACAAAAACAGTATTTTTTTAAAAAACTGGAGTTGCTTGGCCACACCTGCCTTGGGCTGTTAATTTATTTGTGTTACTGTCTGACTGAATGTAAATGAATCCTTAAGGACAACAAAGTCACAAAATAACAACCTGTCCTGAAAGCAAATGACTGAAACAAGTGTCCAGCCATCATGTTTAATTAGCAAAATTACTGTTTTTGTTAATGGAGTCTGGTGGATGTGAAAAGAGATAAACAATTTAAGTATTTTAGTAACACAAACAGCTAAACAAGGGCAGAAAGGAAATATTATAGCATCTGATCAATTACATGGTAATTAGAAATACCACAGTGTAGAAATACTGTTAAGAATAAAAGCTGTGCGTTCATTTCACTTACAAACAAGTAACAAAAAGCACATTTTAGACTTTTAAATGTGTGTGTTTACATCCTATAATTCCTGTTTTTGTTAAAGGAGTCTGGTGGCTTTGAGAGGAGCATAAATAACGGCGTCAGTTCCACAGCAGAAAGGCTGTTTAGAGGCAGGTAAAGTGGTGAAACCTGCCATCTGCTGTAGGAAACACACTGACTGAATAAACAACTACACCTGAAAACATCTGAACTATCCCTTTAAAGTCTCAGTGAAGCGTGGCCTGTCTATCCAGTCTGGTGCGTCAGGTTTAACAGTATCAGGGTGTTTTATACACATAACAAAAGAAACTCAAACCTGCTTGATACAAGTGACAAAATCAAGAAAAAGCAGCATTAATTCAAATAAATTCTGTTATTTATTCCATGTTTTTGGGGCTACAGGAGGGAACAAAAGTTTTCTGACAGACATAAAGACAAATTCCAGGCTGAATTTACAAATGAAAATATCCAAAATAACTATATAAAAAAAACTTTTCCCACTCTGAATGTAAGAAATCAGTTTCTAACTCAGTATTTACTTTTTAGCCCTCGTTAAGCACAACCTGGGTGGCAGCTCTTGGCAGCCAGAGTATTACAAAAATACAGTTTATTTACACTTTAGAGGCATTGCACGACTCATGCCGCTCACAGAATAGTGCGAAAAATAACCTTTGTTTCTTAGAAATTTCCTCAACAAGGCTATTTACACTTCACCTTCAGTAGGCCAACTCAGAGACAAACAAAATCAGAGAGAAATGGAAGAACGCTTTAATACTGACACCTAGTGAAGATGCTTTGGAAAGTAGAAAAATACCAAAAGGATAAATTGTAATTTATCTATGACTGAATATCTACGCCTGTTTCACAAGGATGAAAGTTGTGGATTACAAATAAAGATTTTTATTCTTTTTTTTTCCTTTCTATGCCAAGAACTGTGGAGGAAAAGTCCTGTGCAGGGGGTGACCTTTGACCTCTCAGCAGCTCGGGGAAGAAAACCAAACAAACATCTGGAGACGTTGAAGCTTTTCTCCAGAAAGCAGCACAGGAGCCGACAGACGGCCGCGGCTACGGTTCTGCCTTCTCCTGCGCGGTTCCCGTCACCAGCAGCAGGTTGCAGGCCATGAACTGGACGTTCAGCACGTTGCTCGTGTTCCCAGTGTACATTCCCACCAGTTCGCTGGACGAGCCGTCCGCTGGCGTCCCGCCGTGCGAGTTGCGGATGTCCCACACCCGGACTGAGTTGTCTATAGACGAGGATGCCACCAGGCTGCTGTCCGGGCTGAAGGACAGGCTGGTGACGCTGTCCGTGTGCCCCCTCAGGTCTTTGAACAACGTGCCTGAAGCTAAGTCCCACAGCTTCACCCTCTGATCTTCGCCGGCGGACGCCAAATACTTCCCGTTTGGCGAGAAAGCGAGCGACAGCACCGGGCCACGGTGGCCGGTGAAGAGGCGCACAGACGCCCCCTGCTGGGTGCTCCACAGCCGGACAGTCTTATCTGTCGATCCGGTGGCCAGGTAGTTTGAGTTCGGGTGGAATTTGACACAGTCGACGTCTGCGAGGTGCCCGGCGTAGAGCCGCAGCGGGTAAGTGCGAGAGAACGTCCAGAGGCGAGCGGTCCGGTCGTGGGAGCCGCTGGCGAAGTAAAGGCTGCAGGGGCTGACGTCCACGTCCCACACCGGGTACACATGCCCCTGATACAGTGCCGTGTTGGTGAAGCTGCCCAGGTCCCAGTAGCGGATGGTTGTGTCCTCGGAGCAGGAGAGCAGGCCGGAGCTGTCCGTCAGGAAGGCGGTGCGAAACACCGGGCCGCTGTGACCTCGGAGCGTCTTTATCTCGCTGCCGGAGCCGTCCTCTTCGTCCACCTGAGGAGAAACACACGGGACATCTGACGTCACCTGTTTAATCCTTTGCACTCACTCGGAGAGAAAACTTATGAGAAAAAAAAACAAAAAAGTCAATTACAACTTTAAGCGCCGCAACTGAAAATTATATCTTATCTTATCCATCATTCTGTTGATTATCTACACTTTGGAAAACTGGGGAAAATGTCCCTGATAGGAAAGCTGGAAACACAGAATTAATAATTTATTTAAAAAAGTGGCAGATTAATTTCTTCTACCAATTGTCAAATTTAGTTATTGACTAAACATTGCTGCTCTTATTTTTTCAATAAATTAGTTTATTTAATTTACAATTTACTTCATTATTATAACTTGCTGCATTTATAACATTTTATAGCAGATAATTAAAAAGCATTGAAGCCATTTGAAAACAACCAGAGAGTTTCATCTCATCAATCAGCTCACCTCCTCCTCCAGAACGTCGCAGGCCAGGTGGATGCGAGACACGTCAGCCTGATGCGGTTTGGCTTTCAGCTTTCTGGCTCGGAGGCTCCACAGTTTCACGGTGGAGCTGTCGAAGCCGGCGGCGAGGAGCCGGCTGTCAGCAGAGACCTCGGCGGTGTTTAACATCTGCTCCGTGTGGTGGAAAGCGTAAAAACACACGGTGGTGAGCGTGGGCGGGCCCTCGCGGACTTTCTTTATACAGTCCTGCAGAGCCTCCAGGGCCGCCTCACTCTGTGGGATCCCTGCAGGGACCTCCACTCCCTCCCCACCCTCTGCACCGTCCACTCCCGCCCAGGAGGAGGTGGAGTTAGGGGCGGTGGTCGCCCCACCAGCGGCCCCATACAGCTGGTAGTCTGTGCGCCTTGAGGCGGTGACCTCCACCTGCAGGTGTGTGCTTAGGGCCCTGCAGAGGGCGCTGTTGTCCTCACTCTGCAGGTAACGCAGCAGGTAGCTGTAGGCCGGCTCCGTCAGGTGAACTACATACTTGTGCTCCAGGAAGGCACTCAGCTTGGGGTTCGCTGCAACATCCTGAGCGGTGAGAACGTGGCGAAGCTGCTCGATGATGGCACGCTGCTCGCTGTCCTGGAGAAAGGCGCCGTGGAAGCGACTGTAAAAACCATCAACTGCCCCCTTCAGGCCGCAGTGCACCATGTCCAGGTGGAGGTAGACGAAGAGCGGGTAGAGGATGCTGCTCACCTCCTTCGCCCAGGATATTTCTGTTTCTGATGTATGAGAAAGGAAAAATCTTGCAAGGGTTGTATCGAAAAAGGATTAATAAGAAGATTTGATGGATACTATTTTATAACAAGAAAGTGAAGCAGGAGTGTGGACACGATACCTGACAGGAAGGAGCGCAGCCTCGAGTACTGAGCCTCATACTGCTGTGGGTCCGACTGGCAGGGTGCAGCAGAGACGATGTTGGCACATCCAGACTCTGTCTGCACTGCTCAGGGAAGGAGGAAAAGGGTCTTTGCTTTATAATAATACATGCTGAATAATTGCAGTCAGATGTTATACGTGTCCTATCACAGGATATCTCTACACCACCTTTATGTTTGTTGCAGTTTGCTCACCTGTGAGGCTGGCAGCCATTTCTTCAGCTGACTGAAAGAGTTTGGCACCTTTCAGGGAGCCGTCGGTGTCTACATACTGCCTCCGCTTCAGGTACTGAGCCACTGCATACTGGATCTGCTCAGTGCGAACCCGCTTCATGGCCTGAAAAAAAGAAAGAAACTGCATCAAAAATCTGAGACATTTCAGAGAAACTCCTCTACAGTGACACCAGAACTGAAACTCTGATTGTCCTTAAAGAGAATAATAGGTTACAAAAACACTGCCAAAAATAAACAGTAAAAACAGGATTCTGTTAAAAATGACATGACTGCTTCTGGTTATGTGACAAATATTCACTGAAAATGTGGCAAACAGGTGAGGCTGTTCAATATGTAAAATATTTGGAGACCCAATGTGTTCCCTAATATGCATGTCACTTTTAATAGTGCTTTATACAGAAACCCCATTTTATAAAATAATATGATTTACTGATTCCTTAGTGCTGCAGGACTTATAGATTTTATATAGTGCAGTGATATACAAGGCCATGGTGAGTAAAATGTGAAATGAGCTCTGGAAAGGCTCACTGGTGTCCAGGTGGCCATGACATTTGTTAGACTTCTATACATTTACTACGATCAGAGTCACTGGTTTAATCCCAGTGACAGATGATACTTCATTACTAGGATGTGTAGTGTTAGCAAACCATCTAATGTCATAGATGATGTTAGAAAAGAGATAAGTTTTGTTTTGACATTAAATTTGAAACTGAGCCATGTTGGTTTTAAAAGAAAGGTGATGAAATATCCCTTTGCAGTGCCTTTAGTCCGGTTTATCATCTCCATGACAGTATTAGATAGACCTTCCTGAGCATCCTACCTTAAGCTAATTAGCTAGCAAAGAAGCGAGCTAATGTGTTTACTAAGGCAGTAAGCATTAAATTTACACCCTTGCTGACAGTCTAAATATATAGGTTTGCTTTCAAGTAATGTGGGAGCCTAAAACACCGCATTATTAACGTGTTAATCTGGTCTGAAAGCCGGCTAGCTCCCACATTAGAGGGTGCCTGAACTGAGCTAACCGGCTAACTGATGCTAGTGGCAGCGGGCCCAGCAGCCTCAAACTTTTAGCGGGATTGATCCGCCGCCGGTTGTAAAATCGGTACTCACTGCATATCGTGCTCTCCCTCTCCGTGCCCAGGTACTGTGTGCAAACTGGCGAGGTGTTCACGCAACTCGGTTCCTAGTTGAAGCTACACAGCTGCCTGTCGTTGCCGCTCCATCGTGGTTTTCCGCCCCCCCGGTCAGCCTCCATCAAACCAGGCTACGTTAGTTAGCCAGCTAGCCTGCTAGCTCGCGGCTTTCATCCACAACTATCGGTAATCGACTCGTCCTCCTGGCTTTCCCAAGCACAAGGGTAAATGTATCGACGGTTGACTGCGTATGTCTGGAGCTGTCTTCCAGCGCAGCAATATTTTAACCAAACTCCAATTCAAATTCAATTATTATCATGAATTTTCCTTGTAATGTAGGCTCATGCCTAATGCTATTATTATTATTATTATTATTATTATTATTATTATTATTATTATTATTATTATTATTATTAGGCTCAATATTGTACAATTGTGTGTGTGTGTGTGTGTGTGTATATATATATATATATACAAAATGCCTTGTATCTGGAAACCTACTTGAAATTAAAACGATTCAGTTTTTTCCTTCTTTTTAAATGAACCATCAGTTTATTAGAGCAAAGCAAGAAAAACAATTTAATGAAATAGTGCAAAATAAATGTTTAAAAATGGCTGGTCATATTCATAGTAAACTAACGTGGAAGCCTAAATAGTATATTCAGCAATATTATATTTATATAAAAAGCTTGGTGAGTATATGGAAAACTGTAGTTCCAGCAAGATTAAAGTGCTAATAAGTAAAAACAGTTTATTTGTTGCCCCATGGCCTCATTATTGTTAAGTAACATCACATCATCATCAGTATACATCATCATAGCTGCATGTGGATATACATTGTTAAGACAAGCACACTAACAGTTTAAAACAACTTTGCAGCTTAAGAAATTAATTAATAATTTTTTAAGCTGCTAATAAATTTTGGCGAATGCAGTGAGCAAGTCAACCTAATTTCACCTCAAAGACTATTATGATTTCTCTCTCTGTTATACGGTACAGCATGCACATCTTTTTTTTTTTTTTTTTTTTTTTTTTTTAGCTCTCCCTGTGTCTGACGGAGCACATCACTCCACTCTTTGGCCGGAGTGTACCAGTGTCCAGGAGGTCGAAGGTCTGTCCGGGCACAAGAGTGAGATCAAACCTCTGGAGCAGCTTGGCCATCACCACTTTAGCCTCCATCTGAGCGAAGTTCTGTCCAAGGCATGAGCGCTGACCGAGAGAAAAGGGGAAGTAGCAGTAATAAGGCTTGGGAGCATCTGGGTGAAATCTATCTGGATCGAATTTAAGTGGATCCTTGAAGAACTTTTCCATTCTCCCAGTCACATAGGAAATGAACGTACATGTGACCCCTCCAGGTACATGGACACCATTTATGACCATGTCTTCCAGTATGTCACGAGATGTACCAGGGGCGGGAGGGTACATCCTCAGAGTCTCCTTCAGCACCTGAGAGAGGTAGCTCAGTTTCCCCAGATCGTCATAACTGATTTCCTGTTTCATCCCAATGACATCATCCACTTCCTTCCTCAGTTTCTCCAGGATGTCAGGATGTCTTCCAAGCTCCATGATGCAAAAAGCCAGTTGGTTGGCTGTGGTTTCTTGCCCTGCAATGAAAAATGTCACAAAATTGTCCAACATGACCCCTTCATCTTCTTTAGTCATGCTCTCCTCTTTGCCAGCTGTTTTGATGATCTGAGTCAGGATGTCCTTGGGGACGTCGTCACCATTTTGCATGGCGGTCTTCCTCTCTTGAATCCACTGGGCTCCAGTTGTGCGCAGAAGACGGCAAGCTTCTCTCACTTCCTTTATAAATGGTCTGTTCTTTGGGTTAAACTGAAAAAAGATGTCCCGGAAAGTGTACACCAGCGCTTTCAGGCAGGATTCAATGGCCTTAGGAAAAAGGGTTTTGTTCTTCTGCTGGTCCAAATCCACACCAAAAGCAACATTAGCGATGACATCAAGGGTAACAAAGTTGACTAGTTTGAGCATGCTGGTCTCCATTTTCTTATCTGCAATATCTGTAAGTGTAGCCATCAGTTTCTCTGCCCTCTCATTGAAGGTGCCCATAAGACCTCTCAGATATAAGCTGCTAAACGCGGGGTCCATGATGCGGCGCTGTTTGTACCAGTGGTCATGGTCGCGTGCTGTTACCAAGCCAGTACCGAGGAATCTTTGACCAAACAGATTGAAGATTCTGTCACAGGAGAATTTATCTTTTGGATACTTGGAGGACATCAGGATTTCCTTGGTAGCGTCTGGGCAGGTCACAAGCAAGAAGACGAAATGCAGCACATTCAACCTGACAACAGGCCCGTAATCCTCAGCCCATTCCAGAAAGTCGTCGTATATGATGCCTCCCTTTTTCATTGTCCTCAACAGCGTCCCTGTATGTCCAAAGAGGAAACTGTCTCTCGGTGGCCCAGGAATGTGGTCATACTTCAGATGAGTGTATTTGATATATAAGCAGTACCCAAGAAATGCTATGAAAATCAGAAAGAGCACAAACATAGCAGTGCAGCTCAAACTTAAATGAAAAATTGCCATTTCTGTAGGTAAAGACCTTTAGACTGCAGCGATATGCCTGTGGGCTCTTCCGTGTTGTCCAAAGTTCATGTAAGTGAAGAGTGCTGTGCTGTTTATGAACGAGCCGGCTCTAAGAGCTGGTTCTTTAAAGCAAATGAACAATGTTACTTTTTAAAAAATAATCATTGTCTTTATCTCATTACAATGTTGTGTTGAAAATAGAGAGGAAAGAGAGACATGTGCTGTTTTAGTCTGGAAAAAAAGAAGGTTATGTGGGATCATACGAACACTGTGTTTTGAATTAGCTTTGACTTCTTTCATTTTTTAAACTGTATTTCCATATTTTGTACATGTTGTATTCATGTAACATATTAATCTGTATGTAATTTTTTTGTTTTTGCCGTCCATGTTTTTGTTGCACTTTAATATGCTTTTAAATACTTTAATTTAAACATTATATGGAAAGCTTGAGTTTGTTTAATTAAATTGACCATATAAATTAAACTCAAGATTTATTTTTTGTTTTGTTGTGTCAGAAAAGTTATACAATCCCCAAAATCAAAACCATGTCACTGATCTGGACCATGCATTTAGCGATCTGTTGCACCCCTAGTGAAGAAATGAGCAAAAACCGCTTTTCAGTGATAGTGGTGACTGCAAAACTGAGTTGGTTCAATACAATAAAATTGATTTGAATTTCAAAAAATAGTTACTGTCTTATTTTAAAACTCACTTTTTAATGTAACTGTCTATTTTGCGAAGAAAAAAGCAAAAACATAAGACTTTGACGAAAAGAATGAATGAAAAATTGCCTACCATTATTTAGGCTATTCATTAATTAATAAGAATAGGTTAAAACAGAAAACTCTGAGTGAAGCTAAAGCCATTAAGATCCGGATCTTCTAAAGGAGCCGAACCAAAAGAGCCGAATCTCTGAAAACAGCCGAACCTCCCATTTAAGGCGAGGTGCCAACTTCCAAACAACTGTCTGTCAAAAACAAAAAAAGTCCCGCCTCGCTGTGGGCGGGGCTTTCCGTCGTGCCGGTGATGACGCACATTCCAAGCGACTGCACCGCGCGCTGTTTGGAGGGTTTCTCAGCGAGGGACCTGCGGTGATGATATTTTGAGCTCACTGTTAAATTTAAGACACTGTTTCTCTATTTTTTGACACTAGTTTTGGGGCACAGCAGGCATGTTTACCCCCCGCGCTGCCCCGAGCTCCGGCCGCAGGCAGCAGGGCAGGACCACCGGGAGGAAGAGCGTCTCCGGGGCGGCCACCAGCCTGCTGTTCTCCCCGCGGAGGACGCCTCTGTCGGCGCGGTGAGTGGAAACTGTCACCGGGGCCGGTCCTGGTCCTGCTGCTGTTTCTGTGTCTTTATACGCAGCTGACAGCTTATTAGAGTATTTTACAGAAAACTAATGCAGTCATATACAACAAGACTGCAGAAAATCATCCTCCATGAAGGTTATAATGTGTTTGATTCAATGGTGAAACTCATTATATTTACCCAAGTAACGTTACTGGACTGAAGTATTTTTTTATATTATATATTTTCACGAGTCACAGTCAGATACAATAACTGCAGAAATCCTTCTTTATGAAGGTTAAAATGTTCTGTTTTTATTTTAACTGTAAAACTGAATATATTTACTTAACTAAAATTAATATACTTAAGTATAAAATGATAATATTATATATCTATCCGCTTCATTTTAGATGTAAATATTGGACTTTTTACTCCAGTTTTACTTTTCAGATCAAGAGTAAAGATGGAAAACATGATACATTTTAAATTATTACCCGTGTCTATAAATTAAATACTCAAGAGTTACCATGCAAAAGGCTACTTCAGATTTGATTTAATTTTGGGCCTGAAGAAATCTGAGCCACAGCACCACAAAGTAGCTGCAGCCCAATATTTATC
This sequence comes from Hypoplectrus providencianus, assembly GCA_028566105.1. Classification (NCBI taxonomy): domain Eukaryota; kingdom Metazoa; phylum Chordata; class Actinopteri; order Perciformes; family Serranidae; genus Hypoplectrus; species Hypoplectrus providencianus. The sequence continues at coordinate 450,863 of JAOWBC010001255.1, read as the reverse complement.
TGATGTGCTGAGGATTAAGTTTGACTCTAAATCTTCCTCTCCATCAGGTCGACACCCACCAGAGTGCAGAGTCACGCAGCTGCAGATTCAGTCAACTACGATGTGCAAACGTTTGGCTCGTCGCTGCCTGTCAAGGTGATGGAGGCGCTGACGATGGCTGACGGTAAAGAAAACCTTCTGATCCTGTTGCTGTCCTTCTTCTGTCGGTCAGAGTTTGTTAAACGTCCTGTTTCTGTGCGTGTCGGCTCCTCTAGCTGATGACCAGATCTCAGTGAAGGTGAATGAGAGCGGCTGGGCCTGGATGGTTTGTGGAGAGAGACTGATCATCTGGAAGATCTGCCAGACTGCTGTGGCCAAGGTACAAAAAAAACAAACATAAACAGCGATGTCCATCCACCCTCTGTGTGTGTGTGTGTGTGTGTATCCGGTGGAGGCAGCTCTGCATTGTGGATATGTGGAATAAGCAGCCCACTCCATGTCTTTTTGAGGCGATCTCTATTTATTCTGATCAACAGCGATAAAAAAACAATGCTTGGATCAGCTCTGCCCTCGAGTTCAGCTCCTACAAATTACAATCAAGCTTTAATAAAAAAAAAAACTTAATGTCAACAAAACATGTAAGGAGCAAAGCAGCTTACATCTCCCATGAAACACACACAGAGAAGGGAAAAGGCTATTTGGGGGCCAAATATATACGTGGACAGACAAAAACGACTGTGGGATACATTAATTCACAACAAAAGGTTCCACATGCTGACTCAGCAAAACAAACTAATAAGGTAAAACAATATCAGAAGCTTTTGAGTAATAATTTTGATTAAAAACTAAATACGTAACTTTACCCTTGATGTGTGTGTTCCTGCAGCTGTCGGTGTGTAAGGAGCTGCAGCTGCCCAGCAGTGAGTACAACTACACGGCCGACCTCGTGGCGCTGTCGTCCGCCGCGCCTCTGGAGACGGCGGCCGTCCAGTCCATCTCCGTCCTGGCCGTGTCTGTGGAGGGAGCGGCTCGCCTGTGGCCCAGCCTGGCTCAGGAGGGGAACTTCACCGAGACCGACGTGGACGTGGGAGATCTCTGCAACTTCGCTGTTGCTGTCAATGTAAGTAAATCTGCAATAAATCGGATGAGTTCTGATAAATTGGCAGCTGAAACCTCTCCATTAGGGACTTTACCGTAAATAAGTTCAGCACAGTCAGGATTTCTTTGTGAGCGCTCACATAAAATAGGGAGTTTGGAGCATCATTTGAAAGCACTTCCTGTTTGTCCTACTGCTGTGAAGAATATGAAAAGTATAACAGCAAAAGCAAAACAGTTTCTACAAATAATGATAATAATAATATAACTTTATTTTTGTAGCACCTTTTAGAGCCACAGCTTTCAAAGTGCTTTGACAGAAAATAGAATAAAAAGTAAAAGAAACAATGGGAAACAATCTGAGCGCATTGAATTCAGGTGTTAATGTCTTTTTTTAATGTATCATCAGCATCATTGAAACCATTTTGCCACTTTATTTATGTATTTATTGTTACTTTATTTTTGTTTTTAAGTGTCCTTCTATGTGTAAGTATCCATAGTATTCTGTTTTCTGCTCTGACAACTTAATTTCCCTTCAGGGATGATTAAAGTTATCGATCATTTCAAGTTAAAATCTGTATGATCCGGGACTGCTGCCTGCAGACAGATGCAGTTTTTTTTCAAAGAAGTTGGTGACTTAAAGGTGCTTTTTAGCTGATTTCAAGATGAAACTTGGAAAATATAAATGGATGGGCCCCAACCATGCCATCTTTACAGCACAGGCTCACTAATCATGCTTTGTC
>JAOWBC010001255.1:381245-397690 GCA_028566105.1 Hypoplectrus providencianus | reverse complement strand
TTTTTAATATCTCTCCTGTTTTGAGGGTTCATATTTATTTATTTTCCCTGTCTGTCGTCTCTCCCAGCGGGAGTTTTTGACCCCTACATCCCCCCGGAGGGAGACGCTCGTCTGTCCACGCTCTCTAAAGAAGGTCTGAAGCAGCGAACTGAGCAGCTCCGGCAGAGCGCGGCCTCTCAGCTCGCGTAAGGCTGCTTCTCTCTCCTCTGTGTTTCATGTTTTAGTGAGGTTTTGTTGGGAAACAGTTTGGTTCTTCTAAGTCTTTTAATGTTTTTTGTTTTTCTCCCAGGATTCGTAAAATCAAAGAGTTCGACGCTCAGTTCACAACGAAGGATTTTGCAGAGAAAGCTCAAGAAATCTTCATTGAGGCCCACAACGCGCTGGCAAAGTAAGAAAAGCAGCTGTGAGTCTCAGCCTGATGAAACTGAGATCTAAACTAAGGAAAGCAAGTGAATGTTTCTGTTTTTAAGTTTTGTTAGTCTGTTTTCACAAAATGATTCACACATGTCACCTGCTTCACATAGCAGCTTTAAATAAACATTTTTTCTTCACTAGTAAGTTAATTCTGTAAAGTTGGCTTTGTCCTTTTTTTAAAAAATGGCACATTTTAAAAGTATATAAATAACCATGTCACATTTCCACTGTCCAGTAAACTTAAAGTAACCTAGCTTTTATAATTAATTACAGTTTTTGTGTCACAAATTTGAACTTAATGTCCCTTAGCTGCTCTCCACGGCAAACCAAAAGGTCTCTAATTAAAGTATTTAATTACAGATTCTTTTCTCTATTAGACTGTGTGTGAGGTGAAATAAAACTTTGTACTGTGACTGAATGTTTTCCTTAAATTGCCTCTTTTAAAGGAAGATGAACAGCTTGTTTGTTTTTTGCAGTTTCAACAAAGAGAAGCTTCACTCCTTAGTGACGGAGCGCTGTTATCCTGTGAGTTTTTTTCTTCTGAAACTTTTTCACTGATTCCTTTTCTTTAAAATCCACATTTCTTAGAATCTCTTTTCGTGTGTTCTGTGTTCAGGAGATGACGAGGGGGAACCGTTATAAGACCATCAGGTGGAGGTTTGTCGAGTCCCTGGAGCCGCCCAAAGTGGTCCACGCCCGCTGCCCCGACATGGTCTCCAAGGGCAACCTGTACGGCCAGGTGACGGTCCGCATGCACTCCAAACAGGTAGGAAGCAGGTGTTTTAGGACTGAACACACACACATGGTCTGAGTGTGAACTCCTCTGACTTTGGGTTTCGGTATCAAACATCTCAAAGATTTATTTAAGGTGCATTAGAACAGAAATTTATTCCAGTGGCTCCAAAAATAAGCATTTTTTAATGTAACAGATCTATAAATAAGGGGAGTGAATTAAGTTTTGTTTTATATTGCATCTATCAACATGAAACTTCTCTTGTTATTTGCATATATTTTTTGCATTTCAAGTTTTCTCAAATGTTTTGATATGCAAAAGACTTGTTAACTCATTATTCACTAATTTCCATTTCATGATCCTGAACACTGGATAAAGTAAATATAGCATTATTTTATTGATATATTACATTAAAAGTTGTTTTTACAGAAGGAAATTTGGATGTGTCCTTTAATTATTATTTGGCATGTTTTTTATGAACAAAATGTTGTTTAAATCAGGGTAAACCTTCAGAATAAAGTTTGGAATTTTTAAGTTTTTTATACATTCTTAATGGAAATGACTATTTGAAAACAACATATTCGATTTAATTCACAGCAACAACAATTCAGAACACGGAAAACATAATTTTCTGCAGAGAGTGGGAGCTTTCTGCATTTCTATGATGCAATAGAACTTTTTGTGCATTTAGCAGAAATCTGCAAGATCTAAGTGATTAAATATTGTAATCATTCACCTAAATGTTTGTTTTTGATTTCTTTCCACTTTTCTGAAAGAATTAATGGGAGAAAACCAGCTTTAATTGCATGAAAAAACAAACACCTTAAAGTCTCTTGTCTGAAGCTGATTTAAACTCAGTTTTGTGGTTCACACGAAGCTTTAAAGACTGTTTCACTCTGCAGACTCTGGCCATCTACGACCGCTTCGGCCGGCTGATGCTGGGCAGCGAGGAGCAGCCGAAGGACGTCCTGGAGTACCTGGTCATCGAGCGACACCTCGTCAACCCCTACGGCCGATGGAGGTTACACGGCAAAATAGTGCCGTCCTGGGCTCCGGCCAAAGACCCCATTATTAAGGTGACCCGCCGCTCTGCACCCACTAACGTTTATCTTTTATTGTGAGAAGAAGGCCGACATGTAAGGCACACATCCTGTCTAAATGAAATAAAAAAAGTTTATTAACTGGCCAGTCCATACGTCACTTTAACAGCCACATGAATATGTTTTTTAGTGTTTCAAATTATTCCTCTCCTTCTTGCTTTTAAACATCATTAACTTCCTCTGAAATAAAAGCTGTGAGGTTAAAGTCCAAACACTTTTCCAGTTATATAAACTGTCATGAATTCACTTCATGTTTTACAGGCGTTTATAACCTTTTTTTTTAGGTACAACTTTAATAAATCCTACATTATTAATTAAAATTATTAACACTTCCACAAAAAGCTGCAGCATCTAAAAACATTTATATAGTAATTATTTATTGCAGAAGTGTTGTTTCAGCCTGCATGAGTTTTCTGTGTGTCTAATAAATTGGGTGTAACAGCAGGAACTGGACTGTGATCAAATCATAAAATATTTGAACGCTGCATCAGTCAGGGAGCGACTTAATGTGTGTGTCACCCTTTGGTTATTGCTTTATTACCTGACAGGTAGTAAGCCAGGAAACTTACAGGGGCAGTTTTTTTTTCTTATTATGAACTGTGATACAGTTCTTAGGCGTGGTTCGGTCGAGGGAAAATAGTTCCTACATGTCAGAGGAGAAATATGTTCATGACTTTCAGATGAACTTTTAAGATGTCTTTTTTGAATATTACACCTTCAACATACACAATTAAATGTTTTTTTAACTAACTTTCTCCACAAAGCACCTCTTAAAATCTCATGTAGGGATTCATGCATTAATTTGTAATAAAATGCATTATAAAACTATTAACTATTAAAAGACCTACATAATAAAACACAATAATTTTACCACATGGATTTTCTTTTAACATTTTCTTTTACATTTTGATTTTTTTTTCACTTTTTATGGAATTATAGAACAAAAGTTTCATATAGAAAAAAATACTTTGAACTATTTTATCTTTTTTAACTTGAAAAGGGGTCACTAAGACCTGCAACATAACAGGAGGGTTTAATGTGAATGCATCACTTTTGCTTTTCACAATATTTCTACAATGTAGTACGTTTTCCACCACTGGTTTCTATTTATTTATTTGACTCTACTTACAGTTGAATCTTCTCTGCTTTCTTTCCTCTCCAGACTGTCATAATTCCTGGTCCAGAGCTGAAGCCGGGAGAAGAGTTTGATGCTCTCAACTATCAAGTCCCCAAACCAGCGGCGGTGCAGTGGAATAAATAGTCCACAGGGTGGCGCTGCTCTTTGCATCAAACCTTAAGTGGACATTTTCAGCAGTCGTGCACCAAACGCTGCTTAAGTTTTGGCTGTGGCTGGTTAGTTTGTCCAGTTTGGCAGGAAACCAGCTTCCTCTGAGGCTCTTTTCTGTCTGAAAACTGCTGTCGGCTGCTGAAATGGTGAAAGCAGCAGGTGAGTTTCAGTGTGAACAAATTTCTGCGGCCAAAAAAGCTGCTTCTTCCTTCCCTGCAACACATCACCACACAGTCTGGAATAATCCCCATAATAAAGGCTCTTTTTTCACTTTAGTTTCATGCAGTTTTATATTGTTTCACATCTAACTTGTGGTTTAGTTCATGTTAAAATAAATAAATAAATAAATAAATGAAGCATACAGATCTCCAGAAACTGAATGTTTTATTTCTGTGGTGAATATACTGCATGTTGACCTCAGGAAATACAAAAATAAAGTGTCCAGTCCGCGTCTTTTCACACCAGTAAATTTCAGTGGAGTAATATAGTTTTTTTTTTCTAATCAGAATAATCTTTCATAGAAGATATTTGAATACAAAATTTCTCTATGCAAATCAAGGGATGTGTTAAAACAATAAATGTATATTTTTTTCTTCTTTTTTTTGACAACAAATTACAGCACGCTCATTCAAAAAAACACACCAACATGCAATAATGCTCACAAAACTAGGTCACTCCATTAACAAAAAAAAAAAAAAAAAAAAACTTGGTGCAGTGTTTGAACGATAAGATCACTGAATGGAAAGTTAAAAATCACTGCTGCCATTTTGGACTGAATGACACTGTTACAGAAGTGAAGAAAAACAACAAAACACCAGATTTCACAGATTGTTGGCATTGACTTGACTTAATTACACCAATACAGAACATTTGAATATTGTAAGTTTTACTCATAAAACTCTTGCAAACATAAAGCTGCCTTTGAAAAGTTGCAATCATCTGTATCAGAAACTTAAAATGGTACTTCAGACATGAATTTAGGGCTTCTTCTTTTCTTGGTAAAAAGAAACTATGAGCTAATTATCAACCTACCACCTGCATATAAAAAGCAGAATAATGTCTTTTTCCAAATTTCATGAATATAAGAATATAGAATATAATCAATACTAGCATTGTCTGCATGGAGAAACAAGACAAAAACCTTATTTAGTTGACCAAAACCAAATCTAATTATACTTAAACATTGCGAATTTTGCAGCTGGAAGCCGGTTTGTTAAGCTGCGACACAAATGTAAAAAAGTTATTGTGCAATTACAAATCATTTATAATTATTTATCGTTAATCTCATTGTCCCATGAGAACAAAAGTTTCATGATGCAGTTTTTGACTTTATAATTTCTTGGATTATGGTGATTTTATGCATTTTTTGGCATTGTTTCTTAAAGTAGTGGAAGGTTATATTTTTATTATAAATAAAATCAAAAGTGATATTAATCACTGGCAGAATAATCATTTAGTCAGTCACTTAAGCAAATAGGTATGCATAGTTTTATTAATCACTAATACTTCATAAAAATGTAATTTGACATCCATCGTTTTGTCTGCACTGCTTTACAAGTCTTTTTACTTTGAAAATATAATTTGCACAAAAGAACAAAATTAGACTATTTATCTGACGAATGCTGGTTAAGCTCCATCCGTTAGGTCCTGTGGTTTTAGTTTGGGTTTAATAGCATTTTCACCCCAGTCCTGGGTCCGACAAACATGGCAAATATGTGTGTTATTGTCACCTAAAAACATACAAAGACACAAAAAAAACATTTCAATTTAAAATGGGGGGTAGAAGCAGGAAGAATAGGGACTTCATCTAAACGCTTTAGATGCCCTTCCATCAGCCAAGAAAAGTCTTTCTGCAGGTCATTGCTGGTTTAAACCAGTCAGGTTTTCACAACTTACTGAGTCCAGATCATCAAGTCTCTACTACACGCCTCTTTGTAAGACAACGGCTTGGTCCGCATGGATAGTCCAACCTGAAATAACAGCCCAAAGTGTCCAGCCTTCGATAAGTCCAAGAATTCGTCCAAAAAATGGCCTTCAGCTCCGCTAGCTTAAGAGGAGCTGTTAATGAGCTAACCCTTTGCTCTCTGTGGAAACAAAGTTCCCCTCAACCATCAAGAAATGGTTTTTATAGAGTTCACATCCTCCTTGATTTGGCAGGAAAAGGATCAAAAGCAAAAGCAGAAGCTAGCTTGATTTCTAAATCACAAATCAGGTGGAAATACCAAAGCTTCAGCTGCACACTCTGCATCGTCCTCCTCATCCTCCTCTGGAATATTCTCGGGCTCCCATGTAAAGACATCTGAGGTATTGTCTGTGAAGGATCCAGATCTGCTTCTTGACATCTCCCAGGGACACAAAGCATCCCTCCGGCCCAAAGCTAGGTTCTCTTTGGCCTCCTCTGTCTGCTCGGTGCTGGTGTTAGCTGGAGTCTCTTCCATACTGAACGTCCCCTGGTTCTCTGTGACTTCTTCTTGGTCAATGGTAGGAATATCGACTTTGCTTTCAGGTGGACTTTGTTGAACCTGTGAGTCCCAGGGGCAGACGTCTCCTCCAGGGCTGTCTTGCTTTTTTGCAACTTCTGGTTCCTCAGTTTCCCAGGGACAAACATCTGCCCGGGCACTGTCTTGCTTTTGGAGAACTTTTGGCTCTTCGGTTTCCCATGGACAAACATCCGTCCGAGCACTATCTTGCTTTTGGAGAACCTTTGGCTCTTCGGTTTCCCACGGACAAACATCTGCCCGAGCACTGTCTTGCTTTTGAAGAACTTTTGGCTCTTCAGTTTCCCATGGACAAGCATCTGCCCGAATGCTTTCCTTCTTATCGAGAGCATTCGGAGGTTCTGTTTCCCATGGACAAGCATCTGCCCGAACGCTTTCCTTCTTATCGAGAGCATTCGGAGGTTCTGTTTCCCATGGACAAGCATCTGCCCGAACACTTTCTTTCTTTTTAAGAGTGTTTGGCTCTTCTGTTTCCCATGGACATGCATCAGCCCGAACGCTTTCCTTCTTATCAAGAGCATCCGGAGGTTCTGTTTCCCATGGACAAACATCTGTCCGAGCACTGTCTTGCTTTTTGAGAACTTTTGGGGCTTCTGTTTCCCATGGACAAGCATCTGCCCGGGAATTTTCTTGTCTTTGTAACTTTTCTGATGCTTCTGATACTTCACTTTTGACTGGCTCTGCTTCCTCGGCATCCCATGGACAAACATTTGTTCGGGCTGTGTTTTGTCTTACCTGGGTCTCTGATGTTTTGGGGGCCTGGGGCTTCCCGGACTCTGGTACATCACTTTCCCAGGGACAGACATCAGCAGACCTTTCCGGTCCTTGTGACACCATCTTGGTCGCTGCAGTTTTTTCAGGAGGGTCACTTTCCCAGGGACATACATTTACTCTTGTGCTGTCCTTGCTGTCAGTCTGTATGGAACCAGCTTTAAAAGTGGAGACACCTTTATGTGGGTCTTCTGGATGGTCTTGATTTCCACTCTCCCAGGGACAAATATCTACCTTGATGGTCATTTGATTAGTTAAACCTGTGTTTGTTGGCTCTGTCTTCCCCTCTTCCCATGGACAAATGTCTCCTGGGATATTTGGGGGATCTGGGAATTCCCATGGACAGGTTTCTGCTGCTTTGGTCACTTGCATGGCCGGTGATTTTGCATGTTGTGGTGCATCATAACTCAAACTTTCTTTTGATGCACCAGGATAGACGGCATGTTTCAAAATTTCTTGTCGAAGGGGCACTGACAGAGTTCCTTTGGTCTCCATAGGATTTAGGTTTTCATATACAACCTCAGCCTTGTCCTGAACATCCCAAGGACAAACATTTGCATATTCACTGTCTTGCTTTAACGCAGGTTGGGGACTTTCTGTAGTCTCCCAGGGACAAACATCTGCTGAACGTTTCAAAGATTGTGTCTGCGAATCTCTAGAGGTGTTAGTGTAATGAATAACTGGAATATCTTGCGTTTCCCAAGGACACAGCTCACCTCGGGCACTTCCTTGTCTTCTCACATTCTCATGATCTTGAGATTCCCATGGACATACATTCGAGGGTTCAGTCGCCTGCGATTCCCAAGGGCAGACATCTGCTTTAATGCTCTGCTGCTTCTTTAGACCCTCTCCATCCTGGGATGTACCAGCTCCATCCCATGGACACACATCTGTGTAGGAAATATTTCGGACTGGAGTAATCCGATTACTACCTCTTCTGTGAGTTGAAGGCGTTCTACATGAGCTTGCAGTTTCCCAAGAACTTATACTACTGCGTTTGCTGTTCTGCCTGGATAGAAACACATTTTCATAAGTGCCGTCTTTTTGCATATCATCCATATCCCAAGGGTAGACTGCAGATTTCATGATAACAAGTCTTCTTGGACTTCTTTCGGAAGAATCCCCAGAGGAAAGTCTGATGGCATTCTGCTTCACCAGGCATGGCTTGTCTGCCGTGGTCATACTTCTTTTACCCAGAGACCTCTTTTCCATGCTTGGACGTCGACTTGATGATCCTGATCTTGGTGTTGTGGAAGCACTTTCCTGGCTTTTTTGTGAAACTGCATCGTCTTTATTTAAATTCCCCTCCTGACTAGACTTGCTTCCCCCGTCCATGGATCCCATAGCTGCTTTCACAGAGAGCCACTTAGTGGTGGCGGTGCGGAAGGAGAAGATGCGTTGTTCTTTTGTGAACTTTGGTCTTGGAGTTCCTGGAGCACTCGCAGAAACAGGAGGTTGTGGTTTAGGTGACTCGGTTTCACTTAATCCCTTATCCTCTGAAGGTTGCTTTTCTACAGGTGGTAAATGGTCCCAGGGACAGATGAGCGTCTTTGGAGATGCTGACCTTGGGACCTCACAATCCTCTGAGTTTGCATAGGTGACGTGCTTCTGGTTCTTGTCAGCTGATTGTTCTGGCTCCACCTCCCAAGGACAGACTTCAGACTTGTCAAATGACTCAGATTGGAGTGCACTCCTGGTCTGGTCACCAATGGAAATGCTTTGCCTGGACTTTGTCACCACCGTGTCTGCCCTGTTGACCTTGGCTATGTTCTCCATGGAATGGGTTGTAGTGGAGGTTAGACTCCAGGATTTATGAAGCCGGGTGTGATCAGGATGCAGTAGATTCGTATCAATTGTCAAGTTTTGGGCGCTGGCTGACTTGCAGACCCCTGGGGGAATATCCAAGGAATCTGTCTCTGATCTCCGTGAAGTTCTCTTCACAGCGTTGGCTTTTAACATAGAGTCACGCAAGGACGGGTCTCTTTCCCTGACGTACTGATGATCACTTTGGGACTTGCGCATGGATGGCGATGGCGACAAGGACTTCATTGAACTTCTGTAGCTGATGCTGATGGTATCCGGGGCCCTCCTGAAAGAATCGGACTGATTCACGCTGTTTCTACTGCGGAAGGATCCGTCTTTGTCCTCACGACTGCACTGGCGGCTCATGCTCTCTGGGATCTCCGCAATGCGTCTAATAATGGATCTCCCCAGTGTGCAGCGGGAGCTTCGCTTCTTTGACAGGTGAGGGTTGTTTGCGGTCATCTTCTTGGTCTTGTGGACTTCTAACTGGGCATATAACTTCTTCAGTTCATCCTGGTGCACATGAAGAAGGGAGGGAAGTGATGAAGGGATTGAGGAAATGTTTGAGGAAAGGAAAAGATGTGGAGAGTAACAAGTCAGAGGAAAGGTACCACAGACAAATCATGTAAGAACAGTTTAGGACCAGGAAAAAGGACGGAGAAAGGTTACACTCTGTTTATTCTACTGCTGATTGTGGTTATTTATGATTTAAATTATAACACATTTAAAATCTAAGTTTAAGCGAGATTCGTAACTGAAATTAAGGGACATTTATTTTCCTTATTTAAATGTGACTTTAGGAATTTCTTCAATATTTTGTAAATGATGTCCCAGGGCAAAGTGATAACAGCGTTCTGAGGGGACAAGAGAGTTTACCCTGAAGTCATCCGGGTCCACTCCGCTGTGCTCACTCCAAGCAGAGTGAAAACTGCTGTTGAGGTACGAGCCGGAGCGCCGCAGGTCCACCTCGTCTTCATACACCTCGGCTGCAATCTCCTCCCTCCCCGGCTTCGACACATAAAGAAACTGAAGAGCACACACCGACATAAAAATCACCTCTAAACACGTTCAAACTTCAGCTCAGAGGCAAAGACTGAACAGTTTACTCCACTGCATTTATTCTAGTTACATTATTTACTAATTGTCTCCTTAACTTTAATGTGTTTTTACTGATACAATTCACAAGATGCTTCACAGCAAATTAGTAGTTACTATTTCCCCAGAATTAGTGATTTTATTTCAATTATATGATGCATATTCTGTATTGTTTATTTCAATACATGTACCTACTTATATTTACTTTTAAAAATTGAACTTTCTGTGACTATTTCTCCCTTCAAAGACTTTGTCTAGTTTCTAGTCTCCTAGTCCCCGACTTGGCTCCTAGTCCCTGAATATGTCTCCTAGTCCCTAACCTTGTCTTCAAGTCCCTGAATGTGTCTTCTAGTCCTTGATTTTGTGAGTATTTTTGCTTGTCCCGACTTTGTCTCCTAGTCTCTGACTTTGTCTTCTAGTCTCTGAATTTGTGAAAACTTATACCAGTCCCTAAATATGTCTCCTAGTCCCTAACCTTGTCTTCTAGACCCTGAATGTGTCTCCTAGTCTCTGACTTTGCCTTCTAGTCTCCGATTATGTCTCCTAGTCACTGTCCCTGTCGTCCAGTCCCTGAATGTTTGTCCAAGTTCATGACTTTATGAACATTTCTGCTAGTCTCTGACTTTGTCATCTAGTCCCTGACTTTGTGAATAATTTTCCTTGTCTTGACTTTGTCTCCTGGTCCTTGAATGTGTCTCCTAGTCCCTGAATGTGCCTTCTAGTCCCTGGCTTTACCTGTGAATAATTCTCATAGTCCCTGACTTGTCCTTAACTCCCTGAATTTACCTGTGTAAAATGTGGACTCGTCAGACCTTTTGACTTTGCGTCCCTCCCTCTAATCTGACGACTGACTGACTCATTTCTCTCTCTTGTTGTTCTGGGACGTGGACACTTGGTTACCTTGGGGATGAAGAGCAGGGCGAGTGTCACAGTGATGGTCACATGGGTGTGTGTGAAGGAGAGCAGCAGCATCCAATCAGGATGCAGAGATGGGAAGGTGAACCTGAGAGAGACAGTAAACACCAGGTCACCGTTTGTAGGATTAGGAAAAGAAAACACTGAATGGATCCATGCCATGGTTAATGTTAAATATTTCAGCTGTGTTATTGGCTGCTACGCTGCTATTTTTTGTCTGTCTGAATTTGGGAGGTCCAGAGAACTGCTCCCTGTTTACCTGAACAGGTGAAACATGGAGGAGAGAAGCAGCTCGTTGTGGATGGCGATGCCCATGTAGCGAGGCTCATGGAAGGCCGAGGGCACCGGCCGGACGGCGGTCCACAGGGAGCTGCCCCAGCACAGGAAGAGGAGCTCAGCTGGGGAGGAAGTTCAGGTACAAATGATGCATTCAGCTGCCACAAACATCCACTTGAACTGATTGGAATTTGTGTTTAATAAATGGCCAAAAATAAACCTTTTGTAGCAGAAAGAAATCGTAAAAAAAAGCAGGCATTATCTTAGTATATTGACTTTCGGACAGTCCTTGAACGCATCATAGGTTATTAAGGTTTCCATAAGAAAAAGTAATCAAAACAAAACCTGAAAAATATGAAGAAGAAAAAAATAAAGCGTTTGCACAAAGTATATATATATATATATATATATAATTACTCATATTTTATTTGTGTCACTTTTGGTTTTACTTCTAATATATAACTAGCTACATAACACCTTACACTTCTGGTAGAAGTCAGGGTCAAGACTGCAAAAATAAGAGCCAAAGCACTAATTTATTCTGTGTTAATGGTGTTAATATTGTTTATAATGCAATCATATATTGACCATTGTTTAAAGTAAAAATAGGCAAAATGATGACGGCACTTCATCACAAATGCTGCATTTTAAGTCACCTTAAGGACTAATTTTTTATCTCAGTTATCATAGGGGCAGCACCGTTTCTGTTTAAAACAAAGATCGGTTTCATTCTGAACAGTCAGCTTTTAAAAGGCAGACAACTTATTTAAGGTAAGAATATAAGCATAATGAGTTTATTCTTGATGTGAAAGTAATGCCCACTGACCCACAGCCATCATGTAGTCCCAGCGGTCCAGGAAGCACAGGTTGAAGCCCTGGCCGTCGGACGTGGTGGTGGTGATGAACACCGGGATGTTCCTGTCGCGGTTCTGCAGGACGCCCACCGTCCACGCACACAGGAACCAGCTGACCGTCATCAGCATCACTCCCAGGATCCTCAGCAGGTGGAGGCTGGACATGTAGGGCACCCTCTGGGCGGTGCGCGACAGGAACACCTTCAGCACCCTGCAGGGCGAGAGGCATCAGAGCTGAGCACAAAGTCAGTCTGCAGGCTCACAGAGAGACGGTTTGACTTTTTGACTGCTTTAATTGCAGAATATTAATGTGAATTGCATTGTTAAAACAACTGCAGCGCCATAAGAAAGGCATTGAGCCAGTGAGCAGGCTTATTAATCAGTCAGATTTGCAGAAATATCTTAAAATAAAGTTAATAATAACCAGGTGAACTCTGTAACATTTAGCATGAAAACCCTGATTGCACTGAATTGTGCAAAGGTGCATTTTTATTTCTTATAAATCAGCTTTTTATTTCAGCAAAGCAGAGAGAGGAATCTGTGAATCTGTCTTCTCAATGTTACATTAACTCAAAAAGTATAGTTTTATATCAGCAGTGTTTGGCCCAAACATTCAGATGGTAAGTTTCTAATATTTAAACCAACGTGCTTATTGATTTGTTTGTTATTTTTCACATCAAAAAGGCAATCCTGCTTTATTTATTCATATGCAGTCATTCCAACACAGATGCATTAAAAGCATTGAAATGACATTTAAAAGAAATAAAATGAATTAAAATATCATAAAATTTGATTTTAAAGTACATAAAATCTAATAGAATGCATTAAATACAATAAAATACAAATTAGAGGCCAATCATTATGTTTACAGATGAGTATTCAGTTGCCAGAAAAGAAAAAAAAAGCAATATTGCATCATGTAAAGCAAACCAAAGGAGCAGGAGAACAGAGGATTTATTTCAAGGACATGAGAAGCTTAATTTAGGCAAAGATAATAAGACTTTGTTTTTTTGTTTAAATCTAGTGGGACGGAGATGAAAGAATAAAATGATCCGAGCCGACCTGTACATCTTCAGCGTGACCGTCCCGTACACGATGGAGAAGCCGAGCATCCGGACCCAGCGCAGCAGGATGCACCTGAACGTGCTCGGCTTGAAGTACATGATGAACACCTGCACACACACACACACACACACTGAGTGAGTACAACCACACTGCAGCAGATCTGCAGCTATAACCGACTTAACAATTACTGTTTTTTCACCAAAAAAAGCTGTATTTTTGGCGACTTCCTATATAAAAATGAAACTTTTTAAACTCAAAGGGTTCAATTAATTTAATGTTTCAGCTTCTCTAATGTGAAAATTAATTCATAATCTAAATCTAGTAATGATAATAACATTGTGAATGCTCTGCTGCTTCTCCTCACATTATTTATATGCTATCAGCAGACTCATTGCACTTGTCTTCACTATTTATAGAAAAATGTACCTGAAATAAATGTATTTAATGCGTTCAGTCACGTTCCACAGCAGTCTGTCTGTGTCGGGTGTGTAACAGTCGAGTGGACGACTGTAATCCAGGAATTAAAGCCGGCTCTGCGGTGACAGTCCGCCGTCTCACTCTGGATAAAAGCATCGGCCTAAAGCCTGAATGTGAATGCAAACTTCCAGCATTGTGTTTGAAGCTCTCTGTGGATAAAAGCACTCAGAGCGAGTACGTATGGACTTTAATCAGCAGGAGAGGCTGCACTCACAGGCAGATTGGGTATGGACGGAGAAGGAATCTGATTGGTCCATCTCAAGATACGGTGGCTGGGTGGGGACAAAACGCCACAGGGACGTTAAGGCGGGACACTACAGGCCAAATCTGAATGATTTCATTTTTATTTAGGGGTCGATTTTAAAGTTTTTAGCTTCTTTTATCGAATTCTCTTCCAGATTAGACTGTGGTGGGACAGAGTAGACTATAGTGGGACAGATGAGACTATGGTGGGACAAACTAAACCATGGCAAGACAAAGTAGACTACTGCAGGACAGGTTAGACTATGGTGGGACAGATTAGACTATGGGGGGATAAACAAGACTATGGTGGGACAAATTAAACTATGGCAAGACAAAGTAGACGATTGCGGGACAGATTAGACTATGTTGGGACAGATTATTCTATGGTGGGACAGATTAGTCTATGGGGGGACAGATTATTCTATGGTGGGACAAATTAGACAATAATGGGACAGATTAGACTGTAATATAAATTTAGATTTTTTTCTTTTCTCGTGGTATTTAACAGTAAACAAAACTAATTACATCATAATTACTAATAACTAGTGAACATTATATTTAGTAATGTTTAACTTTATTCATCATGTTATATAAAATATTAATATTTTTTTCTTCCTGTCTGATTTTCAGTCCATCTGATCTCTGAACCGCTCTCAGGGCAGACTCTGTCCCCGTGGTCGCTCTCCGCGCTGCAGGGCGGCGTTTGTAGATGAAGTGGAGGCCGGAGCGCAGCGAGCCCCGGCTGAGATCAGAGCGTGACCTTTGACCTTTCAGGTACGTGGGCTCCAGCTCAGCTTTGAATCTCTACAAACAGCTCCGTCACCAAATGCCAGCAAACATTCAGCTCCTCTCCTGTGTCCCGTCCCGTCCCGCTAATGTGTGTTCTTCTAAATATGGGTTTATTTTACTTCAATTGAATTATTCTACTTCCTATTTATTGTTTCTGATTCTAATGCAACACATTTCAGCACATTTATTATTTGTGTATGCAGTAAATAAAACAGCCAAGATATAAACAGAATATTTAATCCATGTGGGATTATTAAACTAAACAGAGAGAAATTATTTGATGATAAACATTTTGCGCTCTGGTAGAAATATGATGCTGCGTATATGAATATTATTTCTATATTATCAGCCCTCTGTTACATATCGTGGCCCCAGTTCCTCCTCCTCTGCTGGGAGTGGTTTGATGGTTTTATGACGTGTTGCGCTCTGATGCTAATCATAATCCTAAAAAATCCTCATTGGGATTGTCTCCCGTACCTGCCAAGATGGCAGCGAGTATAAAAAAATCAGATCCAGACCTCAAATCCTGTGTGTTAAATCAATGTTTTTTTTATATATATAAATCTAGAGTTATCTGCTCAGTGCAGGAACTAAACCCTTCATGAGCAGCTTTTAGATTTGTGATTTGAGCTGTTTGATCAGCCATGTATTATTATTATTATTGTGGTATTTTTCTTTTTATTTATTTTATTTTTATTGTCTATACATTTCTTCTTATTATTATTATTATTATTGATAAAATGTATATTTTTTCCTAGGTTTAAATCTTTTTTCTATTTATTAAAATTTGTTCAAATTTTTGTTTTACATTATACATTTATTTTATTAGTTGTTATTTTTCCTTGTTCGTTTATATTTCTATACGATATATATTTGTTATTATCAAAATATTTATCTTAAATATTTATTATTGTAATTCTATTTTAATAATTTTATATATGTTTTTTTTTTACTTAAAATAGTTGGAATATAATGGATATAAATTAAAAATTGTCTATGAAAGCTGCTATAAAATTAAAGTTTGTCATTGCTGCTCATGCAAAGAAAACTCAAAATTGAATCTGAATAAACTAGCTCTACATTGAATTTATTTGTATGGAGTTAAATATATATTCATCTTTGTATATCTTGCATATGATGATGATTTTTATGACCTTTTTAAAAACCCTCCCAGCAGTGTGTGGTTAATATATTCAGTGTTACAGTGAAGCTGGATCAGTGAGGAAATAAACCAGCAGGAACGGAAAAACTCGCTTCACGTTAACGGCTCTTTAATTGGTCAAATGAATCCAAAGATTGATTGATAATCGTTATGAAACTGCAGCCTACCCACCCACCCTGTTCTCTCACACACACACACACACACACACGCCCTCACCCCATTCACCCTCCCACAAATGGTCCATTATGATCTAATCCCCGGCGCGGTGCGGCGGTGCGGTGCAGTGATCTGTAAAGAGCTCTAATCTGTGACACTCACCGGGAAGTAGAGGAGCAGGGAGCCGAACAGGATCGTCTCCAGCAGCAGCAGGCCGGACGCCCGGATCCTCTGAGGAGAAAAACACACTTCAGCTCCTCAGGAGGACAAAAAAACACTCTCTCTGAGGAGATATATTTACACTGTGGTCCTAATTATACAGTGTGAGGAAGAGAGATAGAAGTAGGTTGGAGCAAAAGTAAAATTTCACGTTGATTTATTAAGAAAAAAAGTTAATAAGTCATCAGAGGAACTTTTCTGTTACAAACTGATCTTCAGAAAATGAGCAATAACCACAAATATTTAAGTCCTGTGCAAAAGTCTGAGGCAGGTTCAAAGGTTCCTGCATCAGTTCTCTCACAAAAAAAGAAAAATAATTTAATTGTAAGACGCTTTAAACACACAATTCAAACGCTAGTGACATAAAAATACAGAAGCTTGTTTAGGCAATCACAGTAAATATGAATGCTCTGTTGCATGAATTATTGCCTGAATATGATCAGTCAGTATTTAAAGGCTAACTACACACTATTTATTTTAAGTCTAATTACGTTAGCTTTATTTATTCATGTTTTTATGTTAAATCTCAACAAAAGTGGCTAAGGACACTAAAGTTAAATGTAGTAGAATGAAAAGTGCAATATTTG
>JAOWBC010001255.1:351930-365353 GCA_028566105.1 Hypoplectrus providencianus | reverse complement strand
ATTTCTCAGTGTGATCCTGGCATCAAACTTGTGGCTCCAGTGTTTAGCAGCCTGAATGTGCAGAGGGTTAACGGATAAACTGACGTCAGGAGTGCAGACAGAGTGCAGACACTCGGGATCGGGACGCGACTCCGGGCTGAGACTCACTTGTGTGGAAGCGGTGGAGGGCTGGAGGTATTCACTGGGACTGACAGCAACAGTGGTGGCCATACTGTCCTGTTGTTCTGGAAAACACACAGACACAGCAGAGTCACATTCAGGCTGCCTGCAGCATCTATTTTCAGTGATCAGGCTGTTCAAGGACATCACAGGACAGTCCTACAAAACAGGGACGGATCTGAGACACACAGGCTCTGCAAAGACTCGCTGCTTTCATCATGAAACATCAGCCGGCACACAAATCAGGCTGCAAACCCTCTGAACACAAAAAGTTTGTTTTTTCTTTTAGAAATGGACAAAAAAAGATTCTGTTCAATGAGGAAATAAACTGAAAAAACAGGCATTATCGTCTGAATCTGAATATTACGACGGTCCTTGAACTTATCATCAGTTATAAATGTTTCCATTCAAAGAAAAAACCAAAACAAAATCATTTTTATATTTCTATCAAAATAATTTATTCTACATGACTTTTTATAAAAAAGTCACAAAGAATATACTGTTTGGAACAACAAGATCCTGTTAAAAACATTCAATCGTTCGATTTTAACACATCAGATGAATTTAACTTGCATCAACTTTTGTTTTATTTACTGATTTCAGTCATTTTAACTGTTTGCACAAAGACATGTTTGTGTTGTTCTTGATTGTGCTGATTCAACAAAAAAAAAAAAGAGAGAGAATTTATTTTGAGAGTTTTTGACTTTACAAAAATAAAAGGGGAATAACTAACTTTCACTGTGACAAAAAGCAAGTGCCTTCCTGTTTTAAGAAACAACAGAAAATAACAGAAATAACAGAAGAAATAAATAGAGATATAGTTCACTACATAATGTTGGGCTTATTTAATGCAAATGGAAGTAAGGGTATAGACAGTTTGTTTGCTATTTTTTCTTTCTTTTACATTTTTACAATTTATGCTACCTTATTTGTTGTAAAAATGCTCCAAAGCTTTTCAAGATGTAATCTCATTTCTGAACTGAAATAAAAAAGGTTAAAAAAAATAATGAAAATATTGATAATTGCCCCACTTTAACAATGTAAAATTGCTGCAAAAAGCTCATGTAAAGTAACATTTAGTGAGCTATTTCTCATAACTGAGTGATCAGCTGTTGCTGAAAAATATAAAATAAAAACACACATGAAAACACTGACCGACTCAGATGCTCTCTGAGGGAAGAAATGCACCACTGAACTTGAGTCATTGCAAAAGGAAAAGACTAAATATATTGAGCGTATTATGTTTCTGTTGAGACAGTCAGCATAAGTACATTTAGGGCAGGCTGCCCGATAGTTTAAGAGCGGGGTAAATCTTGAGTGGCAATGCTGCCTAATGGCCAGAATGGGCCGCGGCCGTTCCTGTCAGGCTGAATTGCTGCGAGTAAAGTGGTTCAGTCAGGATTTACACTGAGTGACCTATTCCTCCGCTCATTATTTCCTCAACTGCAATACAGCTTGTACACAAATACCGTTTTATTAAATATATGCACCTAAATAATTCAAGTGCAACAGACAAATTTAAAGGTGGGCGGTTTGTCTTCGCTGCAGCTTTCTTTAAAGGAACAGCTCACTCTAAAATTAAAATACATGTAGAAGCGTTTATGGATCAGTAATCGCTCCAATATAATTTAGATGCAGAATTAGGGATGCCAGGTTAAGAATAAACTCTGGATCACACCAGACATTGTACAAAATAATACTAACAATAACAATATGACGGGTTTCACATTTACAAATATGTCATTACATATCTTCATAACCAAATAAATCAAAATATAGGAAGTTTACTGATAATTCAATGAATAACATGTAGTGAACCTGTATAAAAACAGCAAATACAAGATGAAAAGTTCCCTATAAATTATATAAATATTGCAATAATGCATATCAGCAGGTAGATTTTTCCACGACTATAGAAACCGTATAGATACTATTTATGATAAGACATTTTTACATCATTTTGCCAACGATATGATCATTTTACCCAGCCCTATCACCACTTCTTCCTTATGCATGAGGCCCCAGCTTGCTTCTGCCAAAATATCTCTATAGCTATCATCTAAAACACTGAGAACTCACACCATTTTTCTCTTTTAATCGAATAAAGTTGGAGTGAGTATCAGGATGTTGGAGATATCAGTCATGAGGATGTAGGCTCCTCTAGAAGGATTTCTGATAATTCAATGATTAACACATAATAAAACTGCATAAAAAAGCAACTATAAAATGTAAAGTGCAATATATAATATTAAATATTACTATATTGAACTTTAATGTAGTTTAGCCCCTTATTTTTGACACTTCTATAGAATCCATACAGAATAACATATACAACAAGACATTTATATATAATTTTGGTAATAAATATCACATTACCCAGCTATAACTCCACTTATTGCTTGTGTTGTTTCTGACAAATATCTCTACCACTGACATTTCCAACACATGCAAACCAAACCATCTAAAATAATAAATGACACAACAGGTCAAAGGACAAACACTGATGTTTGATTTGGGAGTAAACTGTCTCATTAGTGGTTTTATGCAGCAGCACTGCCTGAGGAGGATTCCTCCCATTCAAATCAACATCTGGAAGAATCCATGGGCCTGATAAACTGAAATAATAATAATACCTGTAGTAACTGAGTACATTACAGTTGAGCTGAAGGCACGTCAGCTGGCAAACACTTGAAATCAAACAGCAGGTGACACATAACAACATGACAGCCACACAGCGCCGCGCTGGCGACCAGCAACACGAGTGAGAAAGTGGACAGGCTGCGAGCTGATTCATCAGACATCTACTCTCACTGCAAGGGAGGCTGATTTCATGATTTATGCTCAGGGGAAATAAAGCAGAGCAGCTTTGCCTCCATAACACAGCATTACAGCTACGTTAAAATCATGGAACCACACACGTGTTACTGTATATGCATTCACAGAGTGCTTAAAAAGATAATACCTCTGTCAAACTCAACCAAAATATAGTTAACAGCTGAAAACAACATGAATCTGTTCTCTTTCTGAATGCCACATGCACAAAATAAGTGTTGTTTTACATAAATATAGACAGTAAGAGAAAGAACATCAATATAAGTTAATTCAAATGAAATGCAATTTGTTTTGTTTCGTGCAAACCCTGCAACTAGATGCCAACAATCATCTAGAAATTTTCTAAACAAGTTCAAAACCACCTTTTTTATTCATGCATTCAACAGGATGTTTCATTTTTGACTCGTTTAGATTATGGATGTCCTGTTCAGAAAGGAAAATGCTTATTTTCCCTCTCATTTAATGCTTATACACAAAAAGCAAAAACCAGGCTTTCATTTACAACCCCAGTCTATTATGAATAATTAAAAAAAACAAACATAAATCTTTTGTTGTGAGGGTTAGAGGTAACCTAAACAAAAAACAACTCTCATCAACACAACTTCTCTGTCTTCATCTGTCGAAACTGAACTTTACCCTTGCAGAAAATAAACTGTGTTGTGGCTGCTGATCAGCAGACCAAACAGGAACGGCTTCCTCACTTAGAGCTGACGGCCTCATTAAGTGAAAGTATTATAAATGCAGCTGCCGCTCATGGTGCCAAAAACTTCTCTGTCAAACCAAAAAACTTTCTCACAGGGATCCCAAAGCCTGCTGAGCCTCTAATCTTGGCTAAGATACATTTTTGGCAGCAGTGAAAGAAGTATTCAGATCCATTTCTTAGGAAAAAGTACCAATACCACACTGTGAAAATTCTTTTATACAAGTAAAGGCCTGCATTCAAATCCAGACTACTACTAACCAAAACAAACCATTAAAAAGTATGAAACAGCAAAATTTACAGCCTGAGAACTGCTCATTGTGCAGTAAAACATTCATCAGTGTTTTATTATTATGTATGATGTTTTTGGTTAATATTAATGCTGCATTTGTGTGTATGTTGCTTTTCAATGCTGTAAATGTTTAATGTTGTGCTAATTTTAACTCATTTATACACTGTGGGGTATTTCAAACCACACATCTTTTAAAATGCAATTTTTCACAGGGCCAGAAAAACAGCTATTTTCAGCTTTGTGATGATTACTTTTTTCCAGCTAATCCAAGGGGTTGTAAAGAGTTCATTTAGCTGAAGAAGTAGGGGAATTTTCTCAGCGTATAAAAGAAACACTTCTTCATTCACACGCCATTTACAATTTACTTCACTTGTGATTTTTATAACTTTGTAGATTTTTAACATTTGTACACAATATTAATCAACCAGTAAATTATGTTTTTAACTATCATGGATTCAGCTACAAAGCAGTTTATATAGCTGTTCTTATGCAGCTGCAGAATAAAAGTGATGCACAAATTATATATATAAATAATTTGTGAAATGTGCCAGTCTGCATAAAAAGTATTTTGCTTTATGCATTTAAAACATATTTTTACTGCAAATATTTTTGTGCTTGTGTCAGTTTTTGAGTGCACGAGTTATATAGGAGTAAGTTAAATACTTCTTCCACATCTGCAAGTCATGCATACACAGAGTTCTTCTCACTTTTTTAACTTCACACATTTTACTTCTTACTTCACTGAATTTATTTGTCAGCTTTACCTACTCTGTAGATTCTGAAAATTGACACAATTTTTTTGATTTACCTATAAAATCATGTAATTTACTATGGATTAAGCTGCCCAGCAGGGGAAAAAAAGAAGTTATAGATTAAAGAAATACCATTTTAATGCAGCTGTAACATTAAAGTGATGCAAAACTATAAATATAATTCTGAAATGTGCAACTCTGCATTAAAAAAGTACTTTTCTTCAGTAACTTTCGATGTATTTTGATGCAAATACTTGTATAAGATTTTGAATGCAAACTTCTGACAGAGTGTTTCTACTTTAACTTAAGTAAAATATCGTAACACTTCTTCCGCAACTGATAGTAATGCACACATAAAAAAAAATAACAGTGCGGCCTGAAATAGCGCCGCCATCAAACACAGACTGTTGCTTTGGTTTGCAACCAGCTAACGGTAGCTAGCATGCGAGCTATTCAGCACTACTCACTAACCGGGGCTGGCTAAAGGGGCTAGCAGCTAGCTTAAGCTGATTTGGTCGGAGTGCAGCTTAGTTTCTACTTATAAAACGATCCATAAATGGAGCTGCTACTTGCACCATCTCTGTGTTTTATTGTGGAACAGATGGGCGGGGGGAAATGCACGGGAAACAACTAAAAGGACCATAGCTAACACTCGCATATTTGGCTAGCTGACGCGTAGCTAGCAAGTCAAACTCTCTTTGATAACGTTACAGAAAAAAGGCAGCCCTTTTCCGGAAGTGCATTGCTTATTTTGGTTCACCAAACTGCCCGAGTCCCCCATTAAAACACACTTATTCGTACCGCATACTGTGAAGAGCTTTTCTGGCCAATGCAAATATAATGTTTTACGAAGTAGAATGTAATATAAACACCAATGTTTTAATTCCTACCCACCGCTCATGACGACATTCGCTCTCCGTGAGCCTTGAAGACCGAGCCCCGTGAAAGGAATCCGCCCGCGCTGCTGCACCAATCCACGGACAATGGAGCGTTGAACGACGCTAACGTCAACCAATCAGCTTGAGCCGTCCGCGTGATTGAAATTCGCTTGAACCAATCGGAAAACGAGATTCTTGCACGTCGTTCGATGGAAGACGGTACAGCCAATGGGATGTCGAGATGGCGCAGGGAGAGGGCGTTTCCGAAGCATAAGCCCCAGAAGCGGCCAGGGCCCTATTACAGCAGGGAGACGGTTTCATTGACGTCCCTGATGACCAATGTGATTATTGAACGGCAGCTCGATCAAAACAAGAGTGACAACCGTGTGGATCAATGAGCGTTGAGTCGCTGTTTGTGACCTGTTTAAACTGTCCCATGTTTCATTATGAGGAGCGGTCCGTTATGTGGGATAACATAGACTGCTGTGAAGAGACTGTAAGAGTAAAATACTGGAAAAAACAGTATATTTTCACACGGCTGGGATGCTGCTTGTTAAAAAAACAAAAAACAAACCCTAAACCTAAAAAGAAGCCAAATAATAAGCTAGTCAAGTCAATACAGACTTCAACGAGTCAAGTAGCAAGCATTTTTTGCCTTTACCAATTAAGCAGTTGAAGAAAATGTTAACTACAAGTTCTAAACTACTTTATTACATTAACATAACAATAATTATTCATTTGTGTTTTACATGTATTATGACTTCTCGGCCTTATGAGCTACAGTAGAATGTTTTTGTGCACTGATCATTGAAAGAGAAATGTCTACTTTTACATGGCAGTCAGGAAAAGTTCTGATCAGATTAAACCAGTTCAACAATTCCCTCATGTGCAAAACAAAATGATATGTAAAAAATCAAGTGTATCATTTGAACTAAAGTTAACTAGTGTCTGAAACTGCTGTCTGGGGATGTGGGATATGGAATAAATGTTGAGCAGTGGAGGAAACGCTGCCTTCGTGGCTGTCAGTCCCATCTGTCGTCCACATCCTCGGATCTGGCCTGCAGCACTTGCAGCCAACATGCAGGCTGACGATGAGCTGTCCCTGTTTCCTATTGGATCGCTCCCTGTGACTCTTTTCACATCCACAATGCATGCAGCCCTTTTCATATAGGCCCTTTTTCTCTCCCCCAAAGAGAGCACTTGACCTTATTCACCATCCAGTCGTGTGTGCTCCTCCTCGGTGCATCCTCTGCCTGCGTCGGGGTTTTCATAAGTGCAGTCCAGCTTTTAGCTAAAGCACTTTCTCCCTCTTCACCTCGAGTGTGCTGTAGTTAGCGGTGCAGGATGCAGATACTGTCTATCACCTTCTCCCCAGGCACCTCTGTGGAGAGCTCAGAGAGAAAGAGCTGCATAATTTAACTGAGATATCTCACTTTTTTTTTTTTCCTCACTTAACAGGCTTCATGAGTGAGCCGGGGCATTAACTGCAGAGTATTCAGCCTTAAACATTTCAAAGTGAATAGCTTACGTTAAAAATGAAACACTTTGGATGCAGAGAAACCTCCAGCAGGAACTGTTAACTCGCAGAGATCCCGGGCTCGCTGGTAGATAGTGATGCAACCATTGCATCTGCATGGAAAGTAAACATTGAACACGTCCTCTCAGCTATAATTTAAATAATCGATTTATTATTTATGTAGTTTTTAATGTATAAGCTCTAAAATTGCTGTTTTAGCTTCTTAAGTGTGACATTTTACTCTTTTATTGAAATGTAATTCAGGACATTTATTCAATTACTGCACTAAAGTACAATTTTGTTGTACTTGGACTGAAGTAATTCAATCAATTATACTTTTTATATTACATTTTGGAAGTCAAGTCATCAATTAAATGATGGTGTCTACGTTCAAATAATTTAAAAGCTACTATTCAGATAATCAATTAATTTTTTTTTTTCACTACATTGAAAATAAATAAATAAATAAAAACATTAGTTACTTTTTAGATTCTGTCTTTGAACATAAAATATATGTAACTGCTAAATAATATTACCCAACATAAAAATGAGTAAATAAAATGAGCTTTGCCTTTATCAGCTACATTTCTAATAATAAACTTACCAATTTTATCATTAATACAATATAATGATGACACATTTTTAACGACCGCAATGCCAATGTTATTAAAATACTCCAGTAAAAAAATGATTCCACACACCAATGTTTATTTTTCTTCTTTGACTTTTTTTTTTTTTTTTACTGAAAACGCTGAGCCAGTAGCCAGCTTCAGGGTTCTGAGAAATAGAATGAGCAAAATACACCTGGGCATTTCAACAAATAAAACTGACAGGTAGAGATGAGTCAGGTGAGAAAGATACACACACTCCGAGGCAGGGCATTGTGGGAAATCTGAGGCTCCCGGCACAAGAACGCCGAATCCTTAAAATCATCATCTTCATACATTAGCTTCCGCTTTTATTAGATAAACTCTCTGCTGTTTAAATCAACATTTTTAAGTTTTTTTCAGCATAGGTGCGTTATTAAATAATGATGAATAAAATTATAATAGTTTATATCATCTAAACTTCAAAAAGAAATAAAATGCTTCCTTTTTTTAGTTATTTTGCCTTAAATTCCAGTGAGTTTTATGAATAAAGTAGTTTTAAAACTAGCTATTTGTCTTTAAATAGCATTTCTGTAGCTAAATTTTCTTTGGTGTTTTTCAGCAACTATACAAAACAAACTGGAAACAAAGATGAACGCTGTTCTTCCCGCTGTACAACAGTGAAGCCTCAAAATCAGGATTCGGGCGCTGCCATCTTGTTTTAGTGACATCATTTGGAGCCAAAATCTGTGCAGCTGTGCCACAGATTTGATCCGTGTGTTTGAGTTCCCGCCAAAACGCTGGTGCAACCAATCAGGAGCCAGTTCCAGCTGTCATTTATGACATCACAGCTCTGTTTTTTTTTAACATCAATGAACTAATTAAAACCAAAGTTATCATAAAAAAAATAATTGAACAAACATCAGTATGAAGAGAAATACCTGAAAATACAGAAAACATCTTAAGGAAGCTTTTGTTTGACTTCTACTTTAAGTTTTTTGTTTGGCTCGTGTCTGATACTCTAACATAGAGGGGGCGGGGCTTATAAACCATACTGCAGCCAGCCACCAGGGGGCGATCCAGAGATTTTGGCCTCACCAGGCTACCATCTTTATAAACAGTCTGTGGTTTCAATCAGTCATGTAAAAGCAACAAAAAAAGCTTCAGTGCATTTAATGTTTGAGATTGTTCTGATCAGGAGACTCCAAGTAGCAGAAATTTGCATTTTGTGCATTTAAAAACTGTAATTCATTCCTAAAATAAACAAAAATTAGTGAAAGCAAATTTTTAAAAGTTTCAAGTCTCAATTTTTTTTATACATTTGCATGATTAATGCAGCTTTCTTTGTGATTGTTTATTGATTCTTTGCTAATTTATTGACTCTGCCTTTGTATTTGCATTTCTTTAAAAAGGTTTTACTAACAAATAAAAGCTTCATGTTTTCATGTTGGATATCTCATGGTTTTTTAGAATTATTTAAAAAGTAAAACAACAAAGAAATGATAATGATTATAATAAATTGGCCAACTTGAAAGAAGCAATTCTGATTAAATAGAACTTAATCTTTAATTTAATTTTGATTATTTTAACAAACTTAAGATGATACGTCCTCCCACAGCTGCCCTGAGCCTCTGCTGCCCTGCCTCTGTGTGAATATCTCTCCTGAGGGGAACTTTTTAATCCAAAAACCCTCTTTTTGACAGGATGGAAGGAAAAACAAGGAAACGGCAGCAAACAACAGTTGTACAAATTGACCAGTGCATTGTGTGTTTTTAAAAGTCCAGTTCAGTATCTTCAGGGAAATTTCTCAAACAAAGTTCATAACTCTCCGTGTTGTTTCCTCAGGTGAGGTCGTCTCTGCAGTCCTCTGAAGACCAGGCTGAGTCCCCTGCACCTGAACGTCTCATTGACAGTTTTCCCGCCGTCCAGCTGCAAACACTCGTCCCTCTTTTTTTTGTTAGTCCGAGTCCAGAGAGAGGCGGGTCCATCCGAGTCCAGCTGGAGACACAGAGACCTCCAGGGACTCTGATTGGCTGATGCTGGAAGACTGGCAGACCAGTACAGATCAGTCCTCCACACAGAAACCTGCTGGGACACACAGGGGCCGTCGCTTTTATCACACTTATCAGGAAAATACATTAATATGAACTTTTCCTTGTGTAAAAGTGCAATTTTTCAACTATAAGTAGTGTTTAAATTCCTTATTTTATACTTCATCTTGTTTAAATCGTTAATATTCATTGTTAATATTGCTTTTTTTCTATTTATAATAATTTTATTGATGCTTTTGCTGTACAGTTTTTACTGTACTGTCTTTTAATATTTAAAAATAATGAAATAAAACTGTGTGGCTACATGGTAATATATTCAACAATAACACATTATTGATATTATCAGTATTATTATCAATGTATGTTTAATAAATTATATTCTCTGTGCTTGGACGGAGACACTCACTGGCGCTGAGGAGGTCTCTGCTGCTACGTCTGCGCCTCGGCCTCCTGCTCGCCTCCCACCGCCCGGCGGATGCTCTTGATGGACAGGTACATCTCCTCCTCGGGGTCGTAGTAATAAAACTTACTCAGGTAGGATAGTAGCGGTCTGAGAGAAGAGAATATCAGCAGTCAGGAAGTGAAAGTTGTTAAATTAGTATTAGTATTTCCTCATCATTAAGTCTCATCAAAAGAGTTCAGAAAAACTTTCATTATGCCAAGAACAAATGTGATATTATAAGTCATTTAAATTATAAAAACCAGCCCACTAGTGTTTTAAACCTTCTGTGAGTCAACACAGTGGGCGGGGCTGTGATTGTGTGGGCGGGGCTGTGACTGTATGGGCGGGGTTTTGACCATGTGGGCGGGGCTGTGATTGTGTGGGCGGGGCACCTGGGCAGTGGAAGCTCCTGGATGTGGTCGATGCGAACCATCTGTCGGATGCAGAAGCGACAGAGATGTTGGAGTGACTTCACGTTGCTGAAGCGGGAAACGGGATACAGCAGCTGGACCGGGGTGGGGGGAAGCCCTGCAACACACACACACACACATTTTGTATTTTTTTAAATCGTCCAATAAAAGACAATATAGTTTTTTTTTCTGCATGTTGTTGTTTGATTCAAATATCATGAAAATCCTACACTTTTACATATTTATCTAGATGTTTCAGGGCCTTTTATTTAACTGGAATAAAAATATAATTTATATATGAATACACTTTTTCAAGTGCGCAGTCAGGTTGGAAAAAAACACTTGCATGATATGTGAAAAATGAGGTGGAGGAGAGTTAATATTATGAGAGAAAACTAACATTTTCAAGGAAAAAAAGTACAATTGTAATTGTGGTGTATTTTTGTTGAACTTTTTGGTGATGGGGTTCAGAGAGTTAAATAAAACTGTTGCATGATTTCTTTCATTCCATTTCATAAACTGAGGTTTTCTATCAAAAAACATTTAGAAAAAATTTTAACCACAGCAGGAAGTCTTAACATTGGTCAGTAAAGTCTTAATATTAATATATTTAATATTCTGACTTAATGTAACAAAATGTTAAAAAATGGAAAAACCCTTTTCTGTTACAAGGAAATAATTAGAAATAAATTCTGCCACCGTTACAACAAAACTATTTAATATTTATTTGCAATCCTAAAGATAAAGTAGCTACAATTAGCACTAAGTAGTTAAAATAACATCTCATAATTCATGAGTGGATTCATATTTTCGTAATAAAAATATAAATCTTCTGTGCAAAGAAATCTCAGTGCAGAAAAAAGCAGATTTTCCTCTGAGAGGTAATGAAGTGTTAGTATGAAAATACTCGTGTAAAGTTCAGGGACCTACTGAGAAAATGAGTTCAGTTTATGGTTTTTGCAGAAACTCCTGCAGAATAATCTCCGTACACACACAGACGCATCTCACAGTCACAGATACTTTTCCTCCCTCTGCTCCGTCTTTCAGGCACTTCTCACTAAGTGGCAGCTCGCATCCATTTTTGATCGGCTCGGGGCTGCGTGCCCATACGTATGACCTATATTTTACCTGGGACTCGGGAGCGCAGGAAGTAGAGGAATTTGCCGTTCTTGGAGTGCATGATGGCTCGCTCGATGAACTCCACCACCGAGTGGCAGCGGTCCTCAAACTTCGGGTGACACCACAAGCTGAAGGTCCCTGAAGGAGCAGGAGAGGAATGTTTCTCTTTATGTATCACATGCAGCGTTTTATCATCTATAAAATATACCCACATTAATTATTCAAAGTTTGTATAATTACAGTAAACACATCAGGCCACACAGCATAAGTTAACCGCCTCCAGGTTTGATTCTGTGACCCTGTTTCTGCAGAGAAACCTTCACTTTCTTTCACAAAACTGGGGCTTTGTTCTCAGAAATGTGATTATTAAAACTAAATATTTTATCATGAAGGACAAATAATACAACTAAAAAGAGCATTTAATCCTTCAGAGTTTATGGAAACTTTAAAACATACAGATACTACACATGCTTTTCACAGGATGTCATCAGTCTACGCTCCCTTCAAAACCACCAGACTCCATTGACAAAAACAGCAATTTAACTTCACAGAACACAGGAGCTGCTGGTTGATCTTTGTTTCGATCAGTTACTTTGTTTGTGTTATTTTGTGGTTTTGGTGTTTTAAAGTGGTTTGAATCTAACAGAAATAATCAATTTAATAACTGAGCTGGATGACAGGAGACCTGCTCCTCACATGTTCAGCCAGGATAAATCATTCATTTTATTAATGGAGTCTGGTGGCTTTGAAGGAGATACATATTTATAGAGTTTTATGTTTCTTTTTTATAGTTTATATCTGAGGAGATTATGGAGCTACTTTCCTGGCCATCGATCCAGCTTCTATTAAGATATTATATGAACTGAAAAACATAATTTTGGACCTCATGATGGCCTTAAATACATAAATATTTCAGAATAAAAGCCTCTAATTTGGTCTATCGTAGCTTTGATCCGTTATTTTTGTTTGACTTATCTTGTTGCTTTTTTTCTTTTTCTTTTCTTTTTAAGTGGTTTGAAACTAACAAAACTAATTAATTAACTAAATGAATTTTTCAGCCAGAAAAAATTACTGTTTTCGTTAATGGAGTCTGGTGGCTTTGAAAGAATTTCCTGGAGATTTCCGTTCAGATTTCCAGGATATAGATATTATAATATTACAGCTGCAGGATTCAAGGATATTTCACTTCATCCAAGACACTAACATGACTAAAACCGGCCTTTAATACATATAAAATTTCAGAATAAAAGCCCCTAATTGGTGCAGAAACCAGTGGATCTGTGTGCAGAGTGAACACACACATCTGAACCACGTGGTGTGTTCGCTGACTTCCTGTTGACCACTCAGCGGCTGTTTATCTGCCCTCGTTTCCCGCCAGGCCGCGGTGCGTTCATGCACACGGCATCGTGTTGATGTGGATGTGTTGTGTCAGCCGGGGCTGCGCGTCTGAATAATGAATGTGTTTCCAGGCATGACTCTATAGCTTTATAATGGTGACTCATTAATGCAGAGCCCACTTTATGTATGCATGTGTGTGTGTCTGCCCGGTTACACATGTATCTTTCATGAGTCACCTTGTTAGTTTGTCGCACATGTGGCGTGTGTGTGTGTGCAGATGTGTGTGTGGTGCTGAGCGACCTCACTGTGTTTCTTCATCTTTATTCGTCCTCTGTTGTTGTTTCTCT
>JAOWBC010001255.1:11064-24147 GCA_028566105.1 Hypoplectrus providencianus | reverse complement strand
AAAAAAATGCCAGGGGGTTAAAGTTACTGTGAAGCTGGATACTATAACACAGTCTATTAATATACATGTAAGGGATAATGTCCTCGCTACATATAGAGGTTCATCCAAGGTTGCCTATTTACCGTCTTGTATTTCAGAAAGGCATTGACTCAATATTAATAGGATGGGAGATTATACCCCCAATACATTTACAATGTTAGTAAATGAATGCTGCTGTCTTCTCTAGGCCTTCATGTTAAAGTATAAAGTAAGACATTCTCTGTAGTTTTGTGGAAATTTCACTTGAATGGAACATGTCACTGAGATCACATGTGATATGACAAACATCAGCTCTGCATAGTGACGGTAAAATAAGTCATATGAAGCAGCATTGTGAGTGACTGTACTCACAGAGGTCATAGAGAGCAGACCAGCTGAGCTTGACATGGCTTATGACTGCCATATACAGCAATTTGGCACACACTCATTTCTATATCAAATTTCACCTGTCCCTCATTCCTGACCAGGGTCGGATCGGTTCCTGTATTCTACTCACGGACCCTACAAACACACAGTCACGTCATGCAGCCAACATGAACCAATCATGCAGTCAGTACTGATACACTCTGCTTCCTAAATTGGCAACAATAGTAGAAGAAATGACGAAGACATTTAAAAGACAAACACAAATAAACTAATACATCCTCTCACAGGGTGTGGACTATGGCCCTGGTACCATCAGCCAATCTGAGTTGGTAAAAATAAATACAAGCATTCAGGCACATATATTACCTCAGCTGCCTCAGATCACTTACCAATTCACTATATAAACGCATGCTTCACATATACCCTTTGCCGGATCTTTCAATGCAGCCAGACTTTTAATGTTGAAGATTTGCGTATGAAAAGCTTGATAGACACACAGATGGAAACACTGAATACGTTCTGACACGGCAGCACATCAGCTTTTCTGATCTGCTGGTCAAGACGAGCTGACAAGAAAGAACAATTCGAAGTTGCTCAACTGAACCCATTCCTTAAAAAAAAATGGCATCCTTGGTTAAGATAAGGATTAAAGTTACAACTTTCACATTTGCATCCAAATCTTTTTATTTGTTGCTCCACATGACAAGTAACATGACCGCGTTAGAGCATGTTAAGTCCTGAATCCTGTCAACAAAGCCACGTAGAGCTTTTTCCAGCGGCTGATACAGGACAGAAACGTATTTTCTCAATAACAACCAGTCTAAGAATCAACATTTGGTCTGCATGTTGATCCTTACAATGAAACTCATTTACACAAGAAGAGAAATCTGAAGTTCCTCAATACATACTTAATATCTTGCATGTTGTCCACATTCACAATTCACAGTCTTGCTTCCGACCCAGATCCTGTATGGTGAGTCCGACCACACTCAGCACTTTCTCTGCATCTTGTTGAGCATGTTGGTCAGCTGAAAGGAGAAATGGGACCCGGCTTTATCTCTCAGATTTTCTGCAGAGCTTTAAGAACGCACAGGACCACAGCTGTGACCAGCAACACTCCGGAGATGAGTCCAATCCGAATCCATGGGAAAGTGTCCCACTGGGAAGCTTCCCAATGGAAAGATTCAGGTGATGTCTCAGGGACACCTTGATAGGTAGATGGTACAGAAGGTAGTGGAGCTGGATGGAAATCACACATTAAAGCCACAATTTAGACAGTGGAAAACTTCATAGTTTAAATTTACACTATACACTATTTACAGTATTATACAGTATTTAAGTGTACTGAAAATACAATGTTTATCTGAAATACAATGGGAGTATTTTATATACTAAGTCTACTTTTCTGCATTTACTGTATTCTGACAGCTTCGAAGAAGAAGTGTGCAGCTGCTCACCTTCATCTTGGAGCAATGTCACCGTCTCCTCAGTGGTCACCGTTGTCTGTGCCTCTGTCATTCCTATAAAAACATCAGACAATGAACATTAAATTGCATGAGAGGCAACGCCCTGAAAATGCACGCAAACACACAAACAAATGTGTCAAACAACGTTAATACACGTGATCCTTACATACTATTTAATGTAGAAGTGACAGAATAGGCAGCAGCTTTACCTGCAAAGTCCTGTATTTTTTCTTTTTACAATATTTGTATGTATGTATTATTTGAGATACACTTGCAGTATATTTTATACTACTATAATGTATTTACTGTATTCTGACACCTTTAAAGAAAAAGTGCGCACCTTCATCTTGGAGCAATGTCACCGTCTCCTCAGTGGTTACTGTCGTCTGTGCCTCTGTCATTCCTATAAAAAACATCACGAACATTAAATGGCCTGTGAGGCAACAACCTGAAGACAAAGTTAATACACTTATATACTATTTAATGTAGAAGTGACAGAATAAGGAACACAATTATGGAATTTTTCTTAAAAACTCAACAATAGATCTTAAATAGACCTCTATAGAACCATTTGTGTCTTCCAACTCATTGCTAGCCATTCATTGAGTTTTAATTCAATAATGAATATTTCAGTTACTTTTCCAAATTGGTTTGTTTATGAAAACTCATAAAGAAATAACCTGTAATATCTGTAGGATGTGTTTCCAGCACAGTCAGTATGGTTCTCTCTGGTTGCCCATGTCTTGGCTCAGTCCAATCCCTGAAAATATCATAAATATTGTTAGCAGATTGATTCCTATGTGAAACAAATGCTCTCTGAAATACACTCAGAGAAATAAATTGTAGAATACTGGACAGCACCATTCCAACTGTGATTTTTTTTTTGGATTAATTAAATATAAAGGAATTAATAAGATTTATTACATTATTAGGGCGTCAGAGATTCATTTGCTCATGACTAAGAGCTGATTGCTTATGCAAAACAAACATTAAAAATTATAAAGACCCTGATAGCTACTTAATCTGTTGTGTATTTTGATAAAAAGCCAATTATTTGCCAACCATAAGAAGAACCAACTCCTTATTATGCAGATCAAGCAGTCCATAGCACATACCTGGTTTTGTGTAAACAGCTGTATTCTCCACTGTCACTCGTTTCCATTGAGAATATTACGAGATGAGAAATTCCTTCGGGAACGGCAAGCCAGTTGAAAAAATGAGATGTGTCTTCACTGGACACAATCTGAAAGCAAAAGAGATGGAATCAAACCATATAACTTTAACTAACTGCACTTTAACTTGTGATAATGTCTGGGATCTTGAAAAAACATTCTACGATCATGCAGAAAATCTAAATCTCTCTCTGTAACAAATCAGACAATAGATAAAATGCACATGTATTTATGAAAGTATTTGAGCATTGAGGGCATGCATGACTAGCCATCTGCAGCATTTAGTACCTCCACGGATGTGCTACTATTCCTGGTCCACCAGACGTCCCCATAATCATCGGGAAAGTTGTCGGGACTCCCAATATAGCACATCAGGTGCACGCTGTCACCTGCATACCTGACTAAGGAGCGCTGAATGGGCACTTGTGGGAAAGGCCAGAAAGTGGATAGCAGATGGGAAGAAAAGAAAGAGATGAAGTCATGCCTAATTATTTTGTGACTGGGATATATTCCAATCTAAGCAATCTGTTAGTAATTTCATTTTTAGTCTACATTAAAGCACTATAGATGTGCATGAAACCAGTCAAAGATTCTGACTACTTAAGCAATTATTTGTTTTTTTTTATTCAAAGAAAGAAAGACACCAACTCACTATTTATCTTGAGCCATACTGTTGATATGGTTTCTCTTCCTTGCCAGATGCACTCATACATGTTAGCGTCACTGACCTTTGTGGACTGAAGGACCACAGACCAGTCCCCTTCCCTGAGCTGCTCCTCTGAAGGCAAACGGACCCGACCCTGCAATGAATGATGGGATAACACATTTGGCACATTTGGAAAACCTTCATTAAACACATGTATATTAACACAAAGACCACACACCAAAAATGTGTCCCCCTGTTTTGGCTCCTCTCCCCTCAGAAGTGCCACATCCTCCCCCATCATCTCCCACAGGACGCTCCCCTCCTTCTCGCTGTAGGCTGAGCCGTTACAGGGCAAGACAGCCGGCTCTCCAAAATCCGCCCAAACGGTGTGCATCTGCACTGAGTGAAAGGCTGGACGAAGGTGGAGTGGAGCAGGGGAAAAAAAGGGAAAGGAAGAAGAAAGGAGATTTAAAGGAAAACAAGTCATGAGTGAAAGGAGTGAAGAAAAGAGATGGGAGGAAGAGGTGAAAAAAAGATAAAGGGATGTAGAAGGAAAAGAAAATAGCCTTCCTAACAGTTATATATTTATTATATTTTACTATCTTATATATTATAAGGCATATATGTGTTGGGGTTTACATATGCCTTCCACTTAAGTTATTCATATTTATTATAGATAAATAATTATATTAAATGGTATTAATTGATTTACTCTAAATCACCTCTAGATGGGGTATCACTCTGTAAAACAGAAAAGATAGCAAATTCCACTTTATGAGTTTCAGAAAATTACAAAACAATCAATTTGGAATGCTAATTATAATTAATTTAATTATCTGTAAAATTATGATATAAATATTTAGTCAAGGCTGAATGAATGTGGGGTAATGTTCTAATACTGAGTTTGAGTTATAGAGGGATTGGTGAGAGGATTTTAAGGGAAATGAGAAAGAATAAAAAGAACACAAAGGACACTTTTAGGAATTATGCAGACAAAACAAATTAATGTGCACATGTGGTATAACAGAAATAAATATGCATTGGAAATTAGGCAATAAAAAAATTAAACAAGGATGTGTGGAACTATTCAGAAAGACTGTCTGTCTCCATGTCTCCTGGACAGGGACTCACCACAGCAAAGTTGTCCACAGTGCAGAGACAGCAGCACCAGCGACGTCCACAGAAGAGACATGTTGTCCCCACTCCCACACTGCTGAGACAGACAAACCTCATTCAGGATCCAGTTCACTACTTCAAACTAATTCACAGTGAAATTTAAACAGTAACACGCTAAAAATGCCAGGTATTGGCTGCAAATCTACCCTAAAAAGTTTAACAGTGGAATGTAAATATTCAGTAACAATGCTGCAAATCCGTTTCTAGAAACACCCTATATTTCTAAATAGCAAGAAACTAAAAAAACAAAAAAACAAAACACCCTGCAGGCAAAGCTGCTGCCAGTACTTGAGTTTTGCAGTGTACAGCTAAACATGCATGCAAAATCACTATATTATGTACAAACTTGGACGGAAGTGCTACAAAGCTTCCCAAAGTTAATGTATGACAGGCAGCAACATGCTTTTGAAATGCAGCGAAGAGAGTCGTACCTTTAACCTTAAATTGCTGTTTTTTTTAATGAAGTTCGGCGGCAGAGGATAAAACATACAGTTGTCCTCACCGCTGAAGTTGACGAAAGCTGTTTAGAGCCTTAATGATGTCTCTCACACACACACACACACACACACGTACACACACACACACACGCACGCACGCACACAAACACACACACACACACACACACACACACACACACAGTACAGCGACCGGTTTCAAGACAAGCGATAAATCTCAACGGCACCATATGCCGCCTTCAAGAGCTGTGGGAAATATTAAAATTAAATGGCAGAACGTGTGATGAAATGCACTAAAGTACTGTACTAAAGTCCAATTTTGAAGTTATTTTACTCTACTTGAGTTTTTACTTTTTAGGCATCTTTGTAATTTATCTCAATTACATTTTTTTAATATTATACTTTTTACTCCACTTCATTTAGCTGGCAGTTTTCATTAATTTACAGGACAACATAGACAAAACAACATGATACATTTAAAAATGATTATACTTTTGTACTTTTACTTTCACAGGTTTTGAATGCAGGGCTTTAACGTGCATGTTAGAGACAGTGTGTGTGACAACGTTTTCTTACCCAGGTTGCATTCAAAATACAGTTACAGTTAAAGTAAAGGCAGCACAAGACCTTCAAACTGTGCTTAGTAAGCAACCTGCACCAGGGCACCGGACACCCAGAGGCACGTGGCAAAATTCTCACTCCTCCATAGCGAGGAATTTGAAGTTCACAGGAAGCATGTGGAGCTTTACGGTGTGACAATAAGGCCTGTCATTATTCCTTTTCAGCACCCAAAAAATAATGCCAGAAAGAGATACATCTTATATTTACCTGGGCGTGAACACTCATATTAAATTACTACCAATAATAATTATTATTATAATAGCGAGGTTTATTTGTATTGCACTTTTTATACATGAAATGCAGTTTCAAAGAAATTACAGGCACAAAGTGACTTTCAACGTACATACAAATGAGGATTTTAGCATTGAATTTATAAAATCAAAGTTTAAAATGGTTAAAAATGTATTTAGAAAATACAGAACCTAACGACACAGCCCAACCAGCTGCAAGTTACTGCTCGGAGGACTCCTGAGTGTTGACTTAAATCAGCTTCACAGTGGGACGTCTTCAAGGATCACCATCACAAAGAAAAACAAACAAGTGTATCGGTGCAGTATTGACATTCAGATGTGATGCAGGAGTGACAGAGTGTCATATGTACGTGCATAGGATCAGATTTCTGAAAGGTTAGACAGCAGCAGGCCTGAGCTGCCAGCATGTGACTCCACTGGGACACCCAGTGGTGAGGCTTTCAGGTACAACGGGAAAAAACACAACCAAGAAGTGGGCTATCAATCACGTTATGTATAGGGTGTTGCACTGAGGCAAAATATTCATTTTCATCCAAACCATGACCTTAAAGGAAGTACTGAAAAAAATATTAAAAAAAATATTAACTGTCAATTGTGTCAGGTGATGGTGTTTGTATTTTTTTCATTGGCTAACAACTTGTTCTTCTGCTTATACATTATTGAATTTTAGGCTTTTTAGGACTTTTTAAAGGCCCGCAGAAACTGCGCTTCCTCAGATGCGGTGTCAGCCACTGCTCTTCACCATGATCCACCCTGGAGGAAAAAACAAGGTCAGAATGAATCTTCAGAAGCTTCATTAATGATCTTCTAATAATCAAACATGTAGACACATGCTGCTTTTTGTAGCAGGTATTCCATGTAAGAGAGGAAAAGTGTTTGAGCTCTTGCTGTTCATTCACCTGAGAGTCTCCAGGCTCCAGCTTGGATTCTCCAGTCCAGCAGAAAGTAGCTTGACCCCTGAGTCTCCTGGATGATTGTAGCTCAGGTCCAGCTCTCTCAGATGTGAGGGGTTGGAGCTCAGAGCTGAGGCCAGAGATATAAAGCCTGCATCTGCGATCAGACAACCTGAAAGCCTGGACACACAGGTGAGTTAGTGCTGAGGTTAAAAATGGGGCAAATCACTCCAAAGTTGGACCCCTTTAAAGCACAGTCAACTGTTTTGAAGTTAGTTAACTTATTAAGTTAGTTAGTTAACTTTACTTTTTCTTATTTCACCCCCAACAATGTCAATGTCAGCATTCAATTCTATTGTCACTTCATATAGCTGCACAGAGCTTGACTGAAACTTCATGTAAATGTTGAATCCTGACCTGAGAGTTTCCAGCTTACAGTGAGGATTCTCCAGCCCAGAAGACAGAAGCTTCACTCCTGAATCATGCAGGTTGTTGTTACTCAGTTCCAGCTCTTTCAAACTGCAGGACTTGGAGCTGAGGACTGGAGACAGAGCTTTACAGCTGGTCTCTGAGAGGTTGCAGCCAACCAGCCTGAAAGATTTAAAGAATACATGTGTGAAAACCAGCCTGATTTCACAAAAAATACCTATCATAACCATGTTAGTTTGAACACTAAGTACATGCTTGTCTATGTCACACATATAATGTGACAGCAACATGTAAGCAATGCCAATGTGAGGCCAATGAATCAGTGGACTGTTCTAAAAAATATCATGCACATCATTATACATACATTTACAGTTTGCATTTGTGAAAAGGCTGCAGTTTAGGTGAATTTGTGCTACAAACCATAAGGCTAGGGCAAAAAGCAGCCTGGTACGACATTATTATTATATTATTAACAACATAAGTTGGGTAAACAAGGTCAGTTACGTTAAAGGTTCAAAAGAAATTTGCTTTCATTTTCACATGGGACACCACCCACATTCTCCTGGGTGAAAGTCTGCTATTTGTTTTGACCAACCCATCACCCCTCCCTCCTGCTCCAGGTGTGCCAGCCACAACTGACCTGAGAGTTTCCAGCTTACAGTGCGGACTCTCCAGTCCAGAAGACAGCCACTCCACTCCTGAGTCCTTCAGGGGGTTGTAATTCAGGTCCAGCTCTCTCAGACGGCAGGACTCAGAGCTGAGAACACCCGACAGTGTGCTACAGCTGCTCCATAAGAGGTTACAGCCACTCAGCCTGGAGAGAAGGGAGTCAAAGAAAAACACGTTTTCATGATACTAACTGGCGGCATCGTACACAAATGAGAAATTAAAATCCCACAGATGTCCTTATACATAAATATACAGTAAGTGGTTGTATAAAAGGCTGCATTTTCTGTTAATTTATACTACAAAACCACTGACTGATGTTTAAGGGGAAAAAAAGTCTTGGTTATGCATTATTACAATGTAAAGGAACATATAAATCTCTGTTCTGGTTGAATCCTGACCTGAGAGTTTCCAGCTTACAGTGAGGACTCTCCAGCCCAGAAGACAGAAGCTTCACTGCTGAATCTCGCAGGTTGTTGTTACTCAGTTCCAGCTCTTTTAAACTGCAGGTCTGAGAGCTGAGGACTGGAGACAGAGCTTTACAGCTCTTCTTTGAGAGTTTACAGTCACGCAGCCTGAAAGATGTGAATAAGACATGTATGAAAATGTCCCTTTATGTGTTCGGTGTAACATATTTTTTAGTATGCAAAGAGAAGGGATCAAGGTTTATTTTTCCTGACCTGAGAGTTTCCAGCTTACAGTCTGGACTCTTCAGTCCATAAGACAGATATTCCACTTCTGAGTCCCTTAGAGGGTTGTTGTTCAGGTCCACCTCCCTCAAACGGCAAGAGTCAGAATCGAGAAGACCCCTCAGACCCCCTGTCCCTGAAAGGTTACAGCCACTCAGCCTAAAGGAAAGGGATTCATAAAGAAAAACACTGATACCTGTCCTTGTGTTAAAAAACATATCACAATTGTAGAAGGACCTTGCAGGAGTTAATGCTGAATCACATCAGTATCGGTATAAAGGTAATGGAGCCTAAAACTTGAATATGAGTTGTATTTTCCTGCCTTTACAAACGCCCTATATCGTCATTTTTGATGGGAGACCAGTCTCCTATGTGTGGACATACTGAGCTTTGTTGCAGGCTTTGACCACTGGCCTCAGCATTATAAGAGCCTGCTCTGAACCAGAGTATTTCTTCAGGTCAAACACGTCCAGATCTTTTTCCGATGACAGTAAGATGAAGACCAGAGTTGACCAATGACCACAAGACAATTTATCTGTTATGAGACATCCAGAATTCAGGTACTGTTGGACGTCCTCCATCATAGAACAATCTTTCAGTTCATTCAGACAGTGGAACAGATTGAGGATTCTGTCCGGATAATAAAACACATTGAGATCAATCTTCTTCTTAATGTACTCTGCTGTTTTTTTAATGGTCAGAGAGCAACTTCCTGTTTGTGTCAGCAGACCTCGAAGGAGAGTTTGATTGGTCGGCAGTGAAAGACCCAGGAGGAAGCGGAGAAGCAAGTCCAGGTGTCCATTTGGACTCAGCGAGGCCTTGTCCACAGCATACTGGTAGAAGTGTATTGATGTCTCCACAGACACTTCAGACTCTACGGGGGTTGTTGGTTCTTCTGAAAGCAGATTGACTCCTGAGTTGATGAAAGCAAGATGGACATGAAGAGCAGCCAGAAACTCCTGAACAGTAAGATGGATGAAGCTAAACATCTTTTCTTCATTGCTCTGCCTCCCACGTTCCTCTTTGAAGATCTCTGTGAACACTCCGGAAGACACCGAGGCTTCATCGACATCTATGCCGCTGTCTTCAATGTCTTTCTTATAGAAGATCAGGTTGCCACTGTCCAACTGACAGAAAGCTAGTTTGGCTAATGACTTAATGTACTCAGTACTCTTTTCTGGGTCATATTTCTTTCTTGTACGATCAAGTTGAAACTTCAAGAATTCTGCATACATCTCAGTCAGGGTGTTGGGCAGCTTGGCTTCTTCTCTGGAACTGATGAAGCCCTGCAGGACTGTAGCAGAGATCCAGCAGAAGACCGGGATGTGGCACATGATGTGGAGGCTTTGCGATGTCTTGATATGAGAGAAGATTCTGTTGGCTTGCTCCTCCTCGTCCCTGAATCTCTTCTTGAAGTATTCCTCCTTCTGCGGGTCATTGAACCCTCTGACCTCTGTCACCATGTTGACAAAGTCCGGATGGATCTGTTTGGCCGCTGCAGGCCGTGTGGTTATCCAGAGGCGAGCAGAGGGAAGCAGGTTTCTCTTGATGAGATTTGTCAGCAGCACATCCACTGAGGTGGACTCTGTCACGTCAAAGTTCCCCGTTTGATTTGTATTCGTAGAACAGTCCAGAGGAAGGCGGTTCTCATCCAGTCCGTCCAAAATAAACAACAGTTTGAATTTGCTCTTGTCAAAGTTGGTGTTTCCTGAGGACTGCAGAGTTGTAAAGATGTGATTCAGAGCCTCTTTCTTGATGTCTCTGGTCTCCCAGATGCATTTATGGATGAGCTCTGCCAAACAAAACCTTTGTCCCTTCCATAAGTTCAGCTGGCGGAAGGTGAAGGGGAAAATGAGATGTACATCTTGATTAGCTCTACCTTGAGCCCAGTCCAACACAAACCTGTGCACAAGAAATGTTTTTCCAATCCCTGCAATTCCATTGGTCAAGACTGTGCTGATGGGTCTGTATTTTCCAGAAGGGTGTTTGAACATGTCACAGGGTTTGACCGGTTTCTCTGTATCGACCGGTTTCACCATCTTTGCCTCAATCTGCCTGACTTCATGCTGTGTGTTGATGTGTACATCAGCCCCAGCTGTGATGTAAAGGTCTGTGTAGATATCATCCAGATGTTGCTCGTCCTTTTTTTCCATCCATCCTTCTTGTGCACACATAAACTTATCCTCCAAGTTTGATTGAAGCGTTTGTTTGTAAAATGAGATGGGTTGAGGCTCTGGTATCGGAACAATCACATCTGTGTTGAACACAAAAATGAAAAAAAATATATATATATCTTACTCATGTATGACAATGCAACGTTACATTTTGTTTGTATTGTTAAAGTACCTTCAGTCTGAGAAAATGAAACTCCTTTGTTCTCTGAAGTTTTATCAACAGTCACTGAAACACAAAGAAATCATGTGAACATTACCACTTTTTCTTCAATAATTTTATGTTAATAGAAAGGCACATATTGCCATTTCAGACTGAAAAGCCTCTTAAATATAAATGCAGTTGATGTTTCTTGGTTAAACTTTGCCTCAGCTTCAATATGTTGTGAGTGTTAATCATTAGCATTCTCCACTTCTATATTTTCACAGCTAGACTAAACCTACACAAAAAAATCACACTCCAACTTATACAGTGGCTTCTTCCTGTCCACAGACCTTTAGTTCCTGAGATTCTCTTCCACAAGGTCTTCACCAGATCATTCCTCGGGATCTTCTTTAAAACTTCACTGATCACCTCCACTGCTTTAGAAAGTGTGCAGGTCTGGATGATCAGCTCGACCGTCTCATATGTCTTTGCGTTCTCCAGACTGTTCCATCTGATGGTGGTGGACTTTCTCAGCAAGAACTTGAACCGCCCAAACTCGTCTTGTCCGAGTTGGTCCAGAGTGTTGCGGAGGACCTCTTCGGTCATGATCGCTCCCTGGTAAATTCAGAGAATATTGTCAACCTCAAAGACAGGTCTGTTATTGCCTGTCAGACAAATATCATCACTAAGATAGCGACTTACATGCGTGTAAACATAACAGAATTTTGACATTGAATTGGATCATCATTTTTTCCTGAACTTCCACGTCTATATGAAACATTATTGCAATGAACAAATGTGATGCAGTAATGTGCAGCTGATAAATCAAGACTTTGAACCAGTAGTTTATCATTGGATCAGTTTGATGTGTGTCTGTCGTCAAACATTTTCTAAAATATAACTTTTACATTCAGCATCTTTTTCATCCTGGGAACCCAGATGCCATCTCTTACCATGAAATGCTTCCTGCTTCAATTTATCTTTTAAATGATCAACGGATAAACAAAGACCTTTAAAGAGCCTGAAACATTCTTAATAGAATATCTTTGTTATTGAAGAGAAGAAAGATCCAGCACAGTTTCACTTACTCAGCGTATTTCCATGAACGTTCTTCAGTTCAGCAGCTCCTTTCTATTCTTATCAGGTCTGTACACAAAAAGAAGAAAAAAATTCTCCAACCAGCACAATAAAACTTGTCTGAAGCTAGGACACAGGACAAAGTCCAGCTTCATTATGTGATAAGAGACAACAGAGACCACAGCACGCCCTTGAATGTCGTCATAAGGAATATCAGCTTGGTTGGGCGATGTCCAAGAAAATCATTGTGTCAGCATTGTGGCACCATTAAAATATCTCCACTGTGAAACTCAGGGCAGCCTGTGGGAAATCCACTGTTTGGACCTTCACCTGAAAAATGTATCGCCCCAGTAAAAGCTGTATGCTTTTATAAGTGACAATGATCGAATGATGTGTGTTAAAACACCCTCAGGATTTGCTATTTTCCAGTTTCTATGCTTATATATTTTGTGTTTTATTTGAATATTGTGCCATATTTGTGGCTTGAATATTTTGTGTGTTATTGGGATATTTTGCTTTCCCAATAAAACATTAAAAAAAAAAAACCACTGTCTCAATTTATCACAAAATATGCAGAAAAAAGAAGAAGCAACATTTCCCCCAAAAATCAAAAAATAAACAGGCATACAAATGAGTTAAAATATCCCAGTAATTCACCATCAATGTAATTAGGTAATGCTTAAAAATCCTTTGACAACAAAATGTTAATCAATTATATCTGTATTATGAAAAACATGTTACCGTATAAATATATAATAACAATGAATGGAGGAAGTTCCCTTTATTGTTAGATATTTATTTAACAGGTCTGGAAATGGTGA
>JAOWBC010001220.1:12260-24896 GCA_028566105.1 Hypoplectrus providencianus | reverse complement strand
CAAACTCTTCCACATGATGGTGAGTTGATATAAGTT
The DNA here is from genome assembly GCA_028566105.1 of Hypoplectrus providencianus. Taxonomy (NCBI): domain Eukaryota; kingdom Metazoa; phylum Chordata; class Actinopteri; order Perciformes; family Serranidae; genus Hypoplectrus; species Hypoplectrus providencianus. The sequence goes on along the minus strand of JAOWBC010001220.1, from coordinate 24,860 downwards.
AGCAAGAGTATGAGCAGGAATTTGTTGTTATTAAAAAAAATGAATAATTCCATTTGGGCAATATGGGAACTGTGATGTGATTTTATATAGAATTTCTTTTTGTCCAATATATTATAACATAGCACAAAAATCAGTGATCAATGAATACTTCGAAAATGACAATATTTATTGTGTTTTGGGGAATCTTCTTATTGTGTGTGGCAATATTACTATCCAAATTTTTGGAGGAACACATGACGATAGCTCCAGAAAGGCTAAATATCAACAAAATAGGCTGCTGTTTTTAACAAAATAATGGAAAAGAAATCAGTGCACTCACATTAAAACATTGCAATAGCAGTGATGGTATATTTTAAGTTTAGGAAAATACTGTAAAAACAGTTCTTTGTGGCTTGCATGTCTCTCGTCTGTTGTGGTCTCTTCACTTTCATTTCCCTTCTGTCTGGATTGCAACAGTCGGGTAAGGGTAGTGGAAATACAGCTAAAAGTTCCTTTTGCAACCATAAAAAAATGAGCAATCCAGGAAACTAAAACCATGGCATGTGTTCTACTTGCCTGTTTATCCATCTCTGCTCCATTTCAGTATTATGGACAGTGATGCACCTAAACAATAAAAAAAAAGTACATTCTGTTGTTTCTGCAATTTTTCTACAGATACATATAATACTTAAGTGTTCTTGGTGGATCAGTAAATAAAAACATGATTCAATGATCAGACAAGACTCATCAAAGAATAATTTGTAATTCTTATCCCAAGACTAAATGATGACAATATGCCTCTTTGCAGAAAAACATCACTGAACAGGATCAACCGGAGTCTGTGAAGGTGACGTTTGAATCACTTTGCAATTACTTCAGGTAAGCTGAGTGCAGATGCATACATGATGACCATGTTCTTGTGCGGCTCTTGATCACAGTGGATCAGTAACAGCTGTGTTTCTCTTTGCAGTGACCAGGATCCAAGTGGCCTTCTCCTGCTCCCACCCAAAGGAGCTCCGTCAGACTTTGACATCAGCCCCATACTGTCAGTCATGGAGACGTTGCTGCTGGTGGCAACAAGAGAGGTGAGGCCTCTTTCGCACAGACAAAGTCTCAACTGTTTCTCAGTCTGCCCATGTATCGTTTAATGTCCCTTTCACTTCAACTGTCTCCCATCTCTCAGTGTGAGGTGATGATGTTGGACGAGAGCAGTGGAGCCAGCAGGACTGTCTTGCTGTCCTTGTTCTGGGCTCTGCAGGGTAGTCTGCTGTCGTGGTGCTACCTGCAGCTCAAAGGAGGTTCCTCCACAGCTATCGCCATGGAGCTGGCCAGAAACATCCTACTAAAATGTGAGACTGAGAGATTAAACTTGTCTATATTCCTTGTTAGATACTTTGTTTGTACAAGGACACAGCCTGGTGGTGATCTAATGGAGTAGATGAAACATGTTTTTGTTAGAATATATCTAATTGCTGAGTGTGTATGATTTTACGCTCAGATTGACTTGCTGCTTTGTTTCAACAGATGTGGATCAGGTCCTGGGAAGTATCAAAGAAATCCTTGGTTCTTTGCTGGTTAGGTACACTGGTGCTGAAATAACTAGCAAACTAGGCAGCTCCATCCTAGCCACAGTCTTCAGACAAATGGTAATACACACATATTTAAAGATTTTTGTATTGCTTACCTGTTCAATCCTAAAAGTGAGAATTCTTTGTGAATGTAATGTTTGTTTTGGGTTGTCCAGATGATTTTACTCCTGGAGCTGTGCTCTTTGGACATCGCTCACAGTGCACTGCTGAAGAGCTTCTCCTCTCTAGTCGAGCTGCTCAAAAGCCTATCCAGTGATACTGGAGACATCTTTTCTAAGGTCAGTACACTCTGACATGTACCTTAGTGTGCCAAACTCTCATCCTAGTGTATCATCATGTCATCTATCATTTGAGAGTGGTTCAGTTTATGGAGACGATAATGCAAAAATTAGTTACAAATTGAATTTCCTGTAAAAGGCAGAGGCAGCACAAATCTGTTCTGATTTTGAATTGTCAGTATCTGTATGATAATAGCTATCCAAAGGTTCAAACAGTTATGTTACTTTGGAGTTTGCTCTTTTCATTGTTTGCTCTGCACATGAAAACCTAAACTGTAAAAAACAGATGTGCAGCTGTCTGGTAAATGTAGTGTAGTGTAAGTTCAGTATTTACCCCTGACATATTGTGGAGTACACTTAAAAAGGAGCATAAAATCTCAAATCAAAATAATTAAGAAAAATATAAACACATCATACTTGTTCCTGGTTGTTGGGTAAATGTACTTAGTTACATTCCACCACTGACTGTAACATTAACTGCGTATTCCATGTTGTAAGGTGGATCAGGACAGCTGGCACCAGCCCCAGCAGCCAGTGGTGCTGAGGACCTGGAACATGGAGTCCCCTCACAACTATGAAAATAGCCGCCATGAGACGAGCATCTTTGCCTGCCCCGGTGCTACCTCCTTCGAGGTGGAGTTTGACGAGCGTTGTGAGACAGAGAAGAGGTGACTGATGTTAAACATTACATATTAAGATAGTTTTTTTCCAGATTGAGATTTTGTTAACAATCCTCTGTACCTGTGATATTCACAGATACGACTACCTAGAATTCACAGATTCTAGAGGTGGAAAGGTCCGCTATGACATGAAGGTTGGAAGTGAAAAGTGGCCAAAGGTACAGTAGGATATGGAAACCCCTCATTTGTCTTCATATGAAATACTGCTGTTTCATATTTAATTTACACATGTCTGCTCCTCCTCTTTTCTCCTTCAGAAGGTGACATTCGATGCCGGACCTCAGCTCCAGTTCCTCTTCCATTCTGATAGCAGTAATAACGAGTGGGGTTACAAGTTCACTGTGACAGCCATGGGCCTGCCAGATATCACTATTTCCTGGATGTCAGACCTACAGCTGCTCGTGGCTCGTCTTATGGGTCGTCTTGCTTCCAGAACCCTTGCCCTGAAATCCCCCCATGGTGAGAATGTTTTTCAAGATACCTTTATAAAAAAAAGTCTGTGACAGTTTGTCTTTTTGCAGATCTTTTTTTAAAGCAAAGGTTGGAAGTGACTGTCTTGGCCCCCTCTTGTACATTTGGCTTACATTAACTTAATTTTTTTAATTTGTATTTCTGAAACAATATGTTAGCCCATTTAAGAATAAGATCCTACTCAAGCATTTTTCATATCTGTGTGTTTTTCATAACTGTCACACTGTGATCAGTTGAAATGCTGATATTTCTTGGTTGCTTTCTATTCCAGAGATTCGCACTGTTAAGGAGCTTCCAGCTGGGAAAATGTCCCATGTTCAGTCTTCTCCTTTGTGGAAACCCATTCTTCGGCATGGATTGTGTGAAACAATGGAGGAAAAGCTGACGAAAGCACCCACAGACCAGGTAATGTCGGATTTGCTTTACCTCCTGAACCCACAACAGTTTGGGGACACTTTTGCTCCTGTTACATTCCATTGCCTTGTTATTGCAATTCAACATCCCGTTGTTATTGTTATTGCAAGTGCTGCAACACTGTAGACTCAGCACAATTATGACGATAAGTAGAGAGAAGTCAGTATTACATTGTTATGCAAGTTGAATTTATTGAATAATATTGTTTAAAAAATGGAATATACTAGAATCTATATATACAAGTACCCTTAGGTGTTACCAAAATAAAAATGTGGTTTCCACATGTTGTACACATTGAATTGCTGACATTTAAAATACCTCTAGCTAAAAGTAAAGCTGTCACAATTTCTATTCAATGAAAATTGATTGAAATGAGCTTTCAGTTTTTGATATCAAAGGGAGGATCAGTGATTATAACCTCCCCATCCACAACTTACTGACTTTGTCTACCGAAAAAATAACAACAACTAAGATGTGTTGATTGCCTGGAGCTTCACTTTTACAAACAGAATGCCCACTTCCACATTAAGAGATGAGGAAAAAACAACACAATTGGAGTGTGTGTTAACGAGTTGCCTTGTTGACCAAAAAAACTGCAGTTTACAGTCAGTGCTACACAAAGCCAGCATACACCACTTCAGGCAGCACAACAAATGAGACAGGACATATTTGCAGGCGTCATACACAAATAGATTTTGCTTGGAACAAAACATTGACTCAAGCCCAAGGATCTGGTGTCTCTTTTCTGGCGAGAAAAGTCAGGCTGTTGTTTCAAAGTGCCCTTCTGCCATCTAGTGGCTCTTCTTTGTGTTTGTAGTGTGGACAGTTGACCAAAAGTTATTGTTTTGAAATTTGACCAGATTATCTTCATGTGGCACGTTTTTAAAAAAACACTATGACATTAGACCTGATGTAGCTCTTCTTTTTAAAGTTGAATTTCAATATGTGACAGTTGGTAAGAATCAAGAGTAAATAGTTTGCTAACAAGTAGCATTTATATTGAAATTTAACCAAATCGTGACATACTCTCAAGAAGTCAACAAATGATGGATTTGGAAATTGAGAAACCTTCCTTACAAAGTCTCTTATGTTGTATCAACAGCCTGCAGTTCAATCCAAGATCACTGAATTTTTGTTATGTGACTGTTGGTCTCAGTCAAGACATTTATGCCTTCCTACATTAATTTTTATTTTTGAACACACTCAAATGAGAAATTTAGACTTAAGTAATTTCAAAGAAATGACTATTTTAAGCTTTGATTTGGTTACTTTTCCTGACAGGAGTGTTTTTTATAATACATGATTTATTTAAGTATTGTTGCAAATAACTTCCTTTTTTTTAATAATAGGCTGAGGTTTTGGGCTTCAGCGGGTTAATCGAGTAATGCAGGCATTCATAAATTTATATTATTCAATTGCTATCTGACTCAGCAACCAGGCTTGTCTCTAATAGTATGTTGCTTTTCTTTCTTGTAGACAAACACTTGGACTCTTGAAGAGTTAATGAGCTTCCTGGAGGACTTTGCCCGTTGGAACCCTTCCCTGGAACCGACAGACAGTAGAACAAAGCTGATGAAGACCCTCATGCAGTCCTGCAGAAAACAGCTGACAAGAAACGAGATTGCTGTTGGGTCAAAGACGGACCAAGCTGTGAATGCCATCTGGGCTGCCATGATATACCACACACCAGCCCTCAGCCACGCCCTGAAAACCTACGGTGATGCTTGGCTAAATATTCTGTGAACATTGAGCTTCCGCTTCATGTTGTGTTTTATCCTGCAAATTCTGCATGGTTAACTTGGAGTCTCCTTTCTGTTTTGTCTTCATATGAGCAGTTAATCAGGACTGCAAGTCCTGTTTCAGTGAAGAGTTTGTGCAGGTATATTCGTTGGCAGACAGCATCAGAACATGGATGGTAAGTGTTCCTGACAGGATTCATGTTTTTGTTTACCATCTTCTGCTGAGTTTACCTCTGAATATTTTACTTAAAACTGTTGTGCAATTTTTTTGTTCCTGGCAGTTGGAGATGAAACAGAGATACCTCGTCAGCAAAATGAATGTTATTGATGATAAGGAAGGGAGTCAGGATGAGGTTACCATGGAGACACTAGGTGAGGACTCAAGCTAATAGCAAAAACGTATTGGATTCTTTCTTTTCATCTGTTCACTTCTCTATTTGATGATATTTTGTGACTCCTGTTTTTTCCCTGTAGCTGAGATGTGCATTGAGAAGAGCCTCTTGCTCTTCAGGTTCACCCCTTGTGGAGTACCAAGCCATGACATTGACTCTTCCAAAGCTGCAGAGGGCACCAGGGCTCCACTGTTCCGTTCAAGCTCTGTCTCAGAGGGGGACTTTCAGCCCAGCACCACTCAGGGACCACCGACTTTAGGGTCTGAGGAGGGCAATGAGTGCAGGGCTGCACAGAGCCAGCCCTCTGCTGCTCAAGCACACAGCTCATCCTCTTGTGGGCACAGCAGACAAGGCCACAGAGGCTCCACAGAGAGCCTCAGCTCCCAGTCAGGTGAGCCAGCCTCACCCTCCGCCTTCCCCCGTAAAGCCCCATTCAGTCGGGCACGCCTACGTCTCCTGTCCTGTCGATCTATTGAAGAGCCCCGCATGACCCCCTCTGTCAAGGATCGCTACCCAAGACTCAAAGACATCCTAAACTTTATACGGGACCAGGCTCTCACGACAGCAAGGTAACTGACCTCTTTTCCTCTATTGAGCATTATTCATTTGTACCATACAGGGTTTAATAATCCAAATGTTCTCTTTATAGCATCCTGCAGACCCTGTCCTTGAGCAAAGCCCAGGCTCTGAGTGTGTGTAAGGTCCTGGAGATGGTTCAGGAGTGTTTGCAGTCTCTAGGAAAGCCACACCTCTTTCAGGCACCTTGCATCCTGTTTCTACAGGAGCTGCTGGCATGCCAGAAAGACTTCACCAGGTACATCTGTGAGAATATAAACACTAATACTCCACGATTATTCTGAACACAACAATATTTAAGTGTAATACATTGTTTTGTAAACTGCATTTTTTTCCTTTAAATAAAGTTAGAAGCATTCTTTGGACATGTTTACAGCTTATTGCAATACATGTTTCAGTTGTGGTTTTTACAGATTTGGATAAATGGCCTATTGCCTGTTTAGGTCAGCTGTGAGTTGCTGCATAGTTGTGGTTGGGCCATGCAGGACATACTGTATTTTTCTAGGGGTTTACAATACTCTAAATCCCCAAATTCTCCCAAATTCTCCCAAATCTCAGACTATTGATCTTTTCTTTTTGATTCATAAGGATCAACGGATCATTGATTTTATGCCCAGCTGTCATTCACATTTTGAACATCTTTATTAGCTACTTTTTAGAGTAAACTAAATTTGCTATTAAATGGAAAATGAGGAAACAAATACTTGTTCCATCACTGAATATGAGGTACATTTTGAGAATGAAATGCATCATGTGTATAAAGACTGTGTAATTCATTACAAATGTACAGTAATGTTTTACTCAAGATATTATTTTTCTTTGTGTTTTCCAGTTATTTCTCTCAGCTGTCCGACAGTGGGCAGAAGCTGGGAGAGGAGGTGAGGCGTTCCTACCATCAGCTGGTGCTCATGCTGGTGGAGGCAGTGCAAAGCTTCAGCAGCCTCAATGAGAAGTAAGCTCTTATTCTTGTAAAGCACGACATTCCCACATAGATATATACACTATATTAAAAAAGCACTCACAACAATCATTAGTGCCAGTCGACATGTGTACAGTTTTGTAACCTGAGCCTTGTCACTGCTCTTTAGGGCCCTCCTGCCAGCCCTGTCATGTGTGCAGACATGCTTGTTGCACCTTCTAGACATGAGCTGGGAGGTTCATGACCTTCCCCTCTTCCTGAATATCAAGCTTCCTGACCTCCTGCTCAGCATGTCCCAGGAGAACATCAGCGTTCATGACATCGCCATCAGGTAAAATCAGACCCATCTCAAAAATTAGGCACCACACAGTGGAAATAAGTACTTTTACTATTCATAATGACTGCCAAGGCTAGCACTGGCACAGTTTTCTCTTTTACAAGTCGATCGTGTGTTTATTTCAAATCTCTTACGACTAGCAGTGTCCCAGCCATTCAGTTGCAAAGATGATGGCTTATTTTTGTGATTTTATTTATTCTCTAGTCAGTGGACAGAGGAAGATGAAATCACGGACTACAAGAAGAACCAGGAGTGGATGGATGAGTGTATGGACGGGATGTTTGAAAAGTGGTATGACAAAATCGATGAAGAGGACTCCATGGAGGACAGGAGAAAGGTACGCCACAGTCTCACAGTGCATAAGGACATCTAATCATTAGCAAACAAGGGGAATTGTCTAGTCTCTGAGCTGTCTGGGGATAACAAATGGCCTTTAGTACTTAACCTGACTGCCCCAATTGCTTCTCTAGTCTCTTTTTTGTTTGTACATCCGGAGAAAAACAGATATAGTTCATTGTTGTTATATCTAGGAATATGTGTCACCAAGTAAAAAAAACAACACTGTTTGTTTGTGTGAAGTACATTGTTGGGCTCATATCTGTCCATATGATTGCTCAGCATAGAAAGAGAATTTGATGATAACAATACCGTGGAGACTAAATAATTCCCCTGATGTCCCCCACAGATGCATATGTTCATCGCACGTTATTGTGACCTGCTGAATGTTGTGATCTCCTGTGATGGCTGTGAGAGGATGGCACCTTGGCACCGCTACCGATGTCTGCAGTGCATGGATATGGACCTCTGCAAGACCTGCTTCCTCAGTGAGCTCATCTATTACACTAAACTACACTAAAGGAGATCTGTTAGTCCAGAGTTGAGAGGATTGGTAAGTCAGATAAGGATATCAAACCTTCATGTGAATGGTTGTGTTTTTAGGTGGTGCCAAACCTGAGGGCCACGAGGATGACCATGAGATGGTGAACATGGAATATGCCTGTGACCACTGCCAGGGCCTCATTGTAGGCAGCAGGATCAACTGCAACGTCTGTGAAGACTTTGACCTGTGCTTTGGTTGTTACAATGCAAAGAAGTATCCTGACAGGTGATACATTTAAGGCTGTTAAAACAAAATCATTTTCTTGTGGTTGGCCTCAGAGTTGTTGATTTACTTATTTTTAACACCCCTAGCCACCTGCCCACCCATCGGATCACAGTGTATCCCATGGTGACCATACGAATCAGTGACCGTCATCGTCTGATTCAGCCCTACATTCACAACTACTCCTGGCTACTGTTTGCTGCTTTGGCCCTGTACACATCAGAACTGAGCAGTCAGAAGCAGATTGACGGAGAGGCTTTAGACAGCGATAACTTGAGCCAGGCCGCAGCCCTGCAGACACACTGCTCCCAACTCATCACTGATTGTTTGCTCAAGGGACAGACTGGCAAAGGTAAATCCAAACAAGAATACAGTTTTACAGGAATTGTTTGACATTTTTGGGATTATATTTATTTAGGTTTCATGCTGAAACTTGGATGAGATGTCTTTATGCTATATATGAAGCCTGAACAGCCGGTTAGCTTAGCTTAGCATAAAGCCTAGACTTAGGGGTGAAATCACAAGGGTTTTACATGATATCTCCCCTTTAACATTTGAATAGAACAGAGCTACCTGCAGTCTATATGCTTAGCTAAGGTCATATGCTAGCTGTAACTAACTTGGCAAGAAAACTAGTATGCATGTTTCAATAGTTGTAGCATTACGACATTTGACAAAATGATTGCCTTGGGTATGAGATGTTTTTTCTGTATCAGTTCATTTTTCTGACCTTATGTATGTGGGTTAAATAATACGTATTACATAATACTTATTATAGGGGATGCTTTATTGTTTATCCATGTATCACAGATCTTTCCCTGTATTTTTAAGTTCTATCCCTTTAAATGTATCTTTGCCTTCATCCACGCAGGTCTTCGTTCTTCAGCCTTGCTCGCTCTACTGTCGTCCAACGAATCTGCTTCTGATAGTGAGCTGTGTCCAGTCTCTCCAGAGTCCTCTCAGGAGCTCAGTACAAACACTGACACCTCCTCTCTCCCTGGCAGCACTGCCGCAATCTGCTCCCCATCGTCTCCCAGAGACAAGGTGAAGTCACTTTATAAGATAATATGAATTATTTGTGTTAGAGGACAGGATCATTACAGTGGCAGGAAGGAGAACTGAAAACACAGAGCTGATATGTGGACCATTCACATTTCTAAATGTATAAAGATAGAAGTCTATTGTTTGGGTAATACAGTGTTTAGTATTCTAACTGTCCAAGAGCTCATACTTGTATACTGTCAGGATACTGAGCTTTTATCTTTCTCTAGAACAAACCATCAGTTAAAGAGAAAAAGACAAAGGAGGTGAGCTCTCCTCCTGCTGCTCCATTGGAGATGTCATCCACTCTGAACACTGGAGAGGGGGAGAAAAGTAGACTGGTTGCTCAAGACACCCTGGACTCCCCCAGCCTTAGCCAGACGCCTTCTGTGTCCAGTGAAGACCCCCTCTCTCCTGTGGTCCGACGTAAGTACTGACAATACCCTAACCAGGCTGATTGTGTTCATCAGCAGTTATGATGGCTGTCCCATTACTGTCTGGATCACCCCATGTTTCTGTTTTTTTAATCATTTTCAGCTTCAGAGTCTGGTGCTGGAACAGTGAGCTCTCCAGCATCTGATGTTATCAAGGAGACAGATGAGAGGCTGCCGCAGGTTCCCCTTCAGGAGCATGTGTTTTCAGAGTGCTCCAGAGAGAGGATCCTGGGACTGCTAGCAGCGATGCTGCCACCAGCCAAACCAGTGAGTGAAACCAAAGACCAGTTTTTAAGATTGGAATTTGATGTCGCACTAGTCTTACTCGCAGAATGTAAAAGGGGCATATAAGCCTGCCATTGGTTCCTTATCTGATACTATTTTGCAAGAGCCATGATGCTGAATCCTGGGTTAAGTTTGAATGGCACATTGAAGACAAAATGTTTTTACAGAAATTTCCAAATGTCCAAAGTTTTGGAAACCACATCTGGCATGTTTCTTCTGTATTCTTTAAAGTCTTGTTGTAAATTGGATATTTTGGAGGGATGTTTGACCATTTATTTAAATCTAATAACATGTCCGTGTTACAAATGGTATCAACCCAGAAATTGCTGCAACAACTTATGAGACATAATTGAGCATGGGAAGAACTTTCATATGCTTGATATCATGATGTTCTAGCCCTTATGACACATGTTAAAATTGGTGCCTAACCAAAACATGTTTGTTTGCATTTGATTTGCATCTCAAATGGATCTTCAGGTTTCCAGTTTTCCAATGGTGTACACCGCAATATATACCAATAAACTATACCCCCCCCAAAAAGATTGAAATATGTCTATTACTCTCAAAGGGTTAAGGAAATACAAACAACCCAGTTTTTTTTCCTCCCTGCAGGAGTGTGACGGATTCAGCTATGAGTGAAAGAAATTGTTTTGAGAAATTCACTCACATTCCTTCAGCTAGCTCTAAAATTTGATGCTTCTCTCATGTTAAAAACTAACTGCAGCCAGTGATTATCAGTGTACTGAGAATGGGAAATGTATTATTTAGCTTTGCTGAAAGGTAAAATAATCTACCAGCATCTCTAAAGCCCACTGATTAACACATGCTGTCTATTTTATTTTAGTCTGTACAAAAACCTTTTACAAGGAATGAGGTGCCAGACTTGTTCTTGGGCAGGTGTTGGATAGTCTTATCATCACCTTGAGGTTGCCAAGCAACCAGTCCAACCCCAGGAAGTCACTGCTCCCAGCTAACAAATTGTTCACATATAAATCAATCCAGTGTCATTTTAACACATTTTGCTTTGCTGAAATTAAGGGCAAATTATCTAACATGTTATAGTGAGCTCTCAAGGGGCTGTCTGGGTGCTGACAGTAGCCTAATATTTATTGGTCATTGGTATGTAATTTTCCCAAATCATTTGTTACCGAACACGTTTTCATCATCTTCAAATGTGCACTATTCAGTGTTGCTTGAGCATTTCATTAGCATGTCTAGCATCAAGCTACAGATAACAATTTCATCTTCTTTCTTGTATCCTCAGGGCAGCACCCTGTCTCTGCCCAGCCTGAACTCCATTCTGCCCAAGCTCTTCAGGGCAGTCATTTCCAACGCTGGCTCTCTCAACGAAACATACCACCTCACTCTGGGACTACTGGGTCAGCTGCTGCTCCGAATCCCACCGATGGAGGCTGATGCTGCCGTCACAGAGGCTCTGGCTGACAAATATGACTTGCTTACGCACGGAGAGGCGGCCAGTTCAGACACTCAGGGCTGGAAGACCACCCAGCTGCTCTTCAGTCTCGGAGCTGTCTGTTTAGACAGGTAACCCAAGAAAAAAACAGATGATGCCACAGAGCATTGTTGATAATAACTCAATTTTCTTGATGACACATGCAAAGATAATATTGCTAAAAGGAAGGGATCTTTCTCACAGCAGACATTTTGACTGGTCCTAATAGGAGGAGCATACATGGAAATATTATGGCTACAGTTGTATGATGTGTGCCAGTGTGTCAGCATGCACCATACAATGACAGGTGTACCACACATTAAGATGAAGATTAGGATTCCCTTATAAGGGGACAAAAGGAGAAATTCAACCTTTGCCTGCATAAACCTAGGTGCAGGTTTAACAGACACATAGTGGAACAATAAACACATTGTCATTGCAGCTCCCATATCAGTAAATCTAGCAGTTCACACCAGACACAGAAAGGAACTGAATCGCAAGAATCTTTATTTTTCTTCAGGGCAGAAAATACTCAAAGAAGCCCAGTGGAAATGAATCAGCTTTAAGCTTTCCAGAAAGAGGAACCAAACAACCATATCATGCAGTGAGCAGTGATGGGTGTAACCCTCACTCATTATCAATTTGAGACATTTCATCATAAACCCTACAACATTATGAGAGAGGTAAAACTAGGGTTAATGTATCAATTGTGGCCCTGCAGATAAATCATATAGTCCTGTGTGAACAAGTGCTGCTCTGAATGTAATTGTATATGAGTGCCTTTCCTGCAATGACATTTCAAAATGTTTGCTGTAAGTAAGACCCAGTCTGCAATTGTTAACACCTACATTGTGGCCAATCAGCCATGTGAGATGTTTTCTTTTCCTGAAAAAAAATAGATGAAACAAAAA
>JAOWBC010001220.1:1241-12160 GCA_028566105.1 Hypoplectrus providencianus | reverse complement strand
ACCTATTATAAATCTATTTATTTTTTATCTGAAATCTATGCAAATTGCCCCTTTAAATCATGTTATAACTGTGTATTTTGGAAATTTGCTTTCATTCTACCTTGTCAAGTGTTTTAGCTTTTACCAATATATACCATATTATAACAGATGTAACAGTCTTGAGTTTGCCTGAAAGCTAACAAATACTTGTATTCTACTGACAACAGCTAAAGACATGTTTTCCAACCATCAGCTGTAGTTATCTTTTTTTCTGTGTTGCAGTCGTATTGGTCTGGATTGGGCGTGCACAGTGGCAGATATTTTACACAGTCTGAATGCTTGTCCTGAGTGGAGTGCAGTCATTGCTGCCTTCACTGACCACTGTATTCAGCAGCTGCCACAAACTCTCAAACGCACCAACCTCTTCACACTGCTGGTGCTGGTGGGCTTCCCAGAGGTAGGTGCAATACATCCCACTGTAAACAGTACTGTACACTGTGCTCCTGACTCACTCAGCTCAGCTGTAACTCCTGTGTGTCTGACAGGTGCTGTGTGTGGGCACACAGACGGTGTTCATCGACAACGCCAATGAGCAGCACAACATGATCTTGCTCAAACACTTCACAGAGAAGAACCATGCTGCAGTGGTGGATGTTAAGACACGCAAGAGGAAAACAGGTTGGTTCAGCAGGAGCACACTCAAACAACTCTGCTAGTGTGTAGAAATAACATGGATTTAACCCTCTGTGTGCTCTCTCCTCTTTCCAGTGAAGGATTACCAACTCATCCAGTCTCAGGATTCCACTGCAGCTGGCCTCCCAGGGCAGTCAGAGAGCCAGAGCTCCCCAGTGGCCCTGCTTAGCCGCTACCTGAGCAACTTCACCTCCATCATCAGCCACCTCCTGCAGACCAGCCAGGACAATGGCTCTCCTGATGCTGTTGAGGCGTCCTGGGTTCTCTCCTTGGCCCTTAAAGGCCTCTACAATACACTGAAGGTACCATGGCTGCACTGAATGTCATTTTATTGTCATTCAAGGGTTTTTTGAATGAAGCTTCAGATGTTTGCTGTCATGTTTATGTGTGTCATGGTGTCATCACCACTCGAATAAAATACTAATCATGGCGTTAGACTTTTAGCAACATTATAGTGCTATAGAAATGACAATAATGATTTATAACATCAAAGATTTAAGTGTCAAAATGTGAACTGTCATCTGCAGAAGTTCTGATAAATGCAAAAGTTCATCTTGGTCTAAAAAATAATTGACAAAATATGGTAATACAGATCAACAGTGGTCTTAATTATTAGAGATGCTTAGTGTGAGAGTAAACCCCTTTCTGACTGCAGTTTGCTGAACACCAGCAAATATGGATTTAAGCAAAATATTTGTAAGATAAATGTGGTGAAATTTTTAAATTATTACATCAATCTTTTTTTTCTTCTCTTTCACTAAATTTTGACTTAATACCCTGGAGCTATTGGGAATGTTTGGATCACACAAGTCAGAAACACACAGCCACCACTGTAATCTAATTCTACAAGTCGGATCAATTCAGGTTTAAACAAAATCAAAAGACCAATAGTAGTGGACTAAAATTAAATGTTAAAGTTAAAAATGAAGCTTTGAACACTTGCTGCAACCCAAGAAGGCAGCTGCCATATTATTGGAACCTGCAATGGCATGGGATAATGTGTAGAATTGGAACAACTAAGCTTCAGCTGTACCGAATTATACTAGAGATAATTTTCTCATCCTGTGCCTTGTGTAGAAACATGGGGTAGAGCAAGCTCAGGAGGACATCCAGCAGTCAGGACTGACCCAGCTGCTGGTGAGGAAGTGCAGCAAAGGGACGGGTTTCAGCAAGCTGTGGCTACTGAGAGATCTTGAGATTCTCTCCATCATGCTCTACTCCTCCAAGAGGGAGATCCATTCCATGGCCCAGGACCCAGAGCGCGACCAAAGAGAGCAGGAGAAGGAGCACGACTCCGACCACTCCAGCTGCTGCGCTGACGAAACTGAAGTCAACAAGCCTGACCCCTTAGAGGGTCTTGATGAGGAGACAAAGATTTGCTTCCAGGTAATGAGGGATACCACTCAGAATGATGTAGCAATATGTAGTATGATGTAATAATCTCTAAAGTCCCTTTTATTCAATGCAGATCACCCACGATGCCTTAAATGCCCCATTGCCAATCCTACGGGCAATGTATGAGTTGCAGATGAAGAGAACTGACTCTTTCTTCCTAGAGGTGCAGAAGAGGTCAGTCCGTTTAGATAATTTCCTCTCCTTTCTATCCATTTTTTTTTTTTTATCAATTCACAGTGGTAAAGGTTAGATTTTACAATCTAATACTGTCTCTATGTTATGTGTATGTGTTGCCTTTGTGTTATTTTCAGGTTTGATGGGGAAGAGATCAAAACAGATGAGACAATCCGCACGCTGGCTCAGAAGTGGCAGCCGACCAGGCGCCCTCGCTCTGAAGAGAGGAACACCAAGGCCGTGGATACTGATATGATTGTGGTGTCATGTGTGGTGAGTTGTTTTGAATTGTATTTGAATTGGCAACAACATTAAACAAGTTTAAAATGTCAGTAAGCACAAAACTGAAATGAGTGTTTTGCAATTTACCAATGTTACAAGACAAGAAAAGCTAAGGCACGTTGAGAAAAAGTTTGAGTGTTTTTCATATGTCAATATTCTGATATGTTTCCCATCATTGCCACCCTCCCACAGTCTAAACCCAGTCACTGTGAAAAGGCCACAGAGGAGATCAACGTAGTGGCCCAGAAGCTCATCACAAATTCAGAGAGCGACTTACAGCTCAGCTACGCCAAACAGAGGCGCACCAAAAGTTCAGCCCTTCTGCACAAGGAGCTGGATGTGCGCAGCAACCGGGCGGTTCGTCAATACCTGGTGAAGGTCAATCAGGCCATCGCCACGCTGTATGCCCGCCACGTGCTGGCCTCGCTGTTGGCTGACTGGCCCGCAGAGGCAGCGTTGAGCGAGGAGGCCCTGGAACTGAATGGTGCCTCACACATGGCTTACATACTGGACATGTTAATGCAGCTGGAGGAGAGGCCACTCTGGGAAAAGGTGGGCAGTTAGTCGTACAGTGATACAAAAGGGTGCAAAATGTAATATCTGTTATAATATTTTTTTTGGATGAATCTGATTGTAATTTTCCTTTATGGATCAGATTCTCCAAAGGGTGCTGAAGGGTTGCAGCCAGAGTATGCTGTGCAGTCTGTCCCTCACTGCTTGCCAGTTCATGGAAGAGCCGGGTATGGCGGTGCAGATCAGAGAGTCCAAACACCCGTATGACAACAACACCAACTTTGAGGTGGGTAAATTGTTTTTAAGAGGTGTGTTTTTTAATGAACTCTCAGTTTATTCTCAGTGTCACCCTTTAAGTTGGTCGCAGAGTTTTCTTCATAAGACTTTTTATAGTGGAACTGACCATTAGTACAGATTTTAACATTAAGGGCATGTCTTTATTCAGTTCAGTTTCAAGACTCTCTTGTGTCCATCTTTTGTCTTCAGGACAAGGTGCACATTCCAGGGGCCATCTATCTGTCAGTCAAGTTTGACTCCCGCTGCTACACAGAGGAAGGCTGTGATGAGCTCATGATGTCCAGCAGCAGTGATTTCCTCCAGGATGTACATAACTTCAGTGGCTCCCCTCAGAAATGGTCTGATTTTGAGATTCCTGGTGAGGATTCTTTTTTAAAAGATGTCATTATTTTGTGCTCTAGACTTCTCTGTGTTTTTGTCTCAGATAGTTTGACTACTAGGGCTGACCCAAATGCTGGAGAGATGTTTTGGAAGTGTTTTTATTATATTATGAAAACACAAGAAATGGAGTGCCTCCTATTTATGACAACAAAGTACGACCTGAAGGAGTGGTGTCTGTCACAGCAAGGTGACTGGGTCAAACCTTGTCAAAACTGCCTGGACGTGTTGATGCAGCACCTTGTTGCTTGAAGTTTCAAATATTTGTTGGAAAATTTCACTAAATCTCTTTCACTGCCATAATGACCCTCCTGTTTGAATTACATTGTACAATGTATCATTGCGTATGTGTGAATGTGTTTCTCTAGGTGATACCCTGTACTACAGATTTATGTCAGACATGAGTAACACAGAGTGGGGCTACAAGTTCACTGTTACAGGAGGCCACAGAGGACGTTTCCAGACAGGTACTTTACATTAAAACAGATACACACTCCCCTGACATCCATGCAAACTGGTTTCATTTGGTAAAGAACCACAATGAATCCTGGGGATGGTCAGGTTGTCACCTTGTCTGCACTTTTGCTTGTCTCTTATCAGGTTTTGAGATACTGAAGCAAATGTTAGCAGATGACCAAGTGCTCAGTCACCTACCACTGGCTGACATCTGGGAGTGGCAGGTGGGCGTGGCCTGTCGCCAGACTGGGAACCAGCGGCTCAAAGCTGTTCACTTATTGCTCCGCCTCCTGCAGTGCCAGTCCGAGACGTAAGAATCCAGCAATGATTTTATATTTTCTTTTCTTTTCTTCCAGTCATATGCACAGACATTCTCACATTGGAATAATTCCAATGCACCTGGACCTAAGTACAGCTAATTTGACTATGAAGACCCAGGGCACGTTTTAACCTGTGCCTGTGCAGGGATCAACACAGGCTTTGCATAAAAGCCTTCATAAAACCCTTGCGTACTGGTAGTGACCATGGAAAATGAGGGACAGGATGTGTTTAGGAATTTGCATATGTGCAGACCGACTCAGCTTTTTGCTGGTCACAAGGATGGCGCCAGGCACAGAAACACAAGACTCCTGAATAATAGAACAACCCAAAAATTCATGGTATTGAGTCTAATTTTTAATACTTTAATGTATCACTTTGTTTCTTAGAAATCATGTGTTCGTGGTCTAAATATATAATACCTTTGTGCTTGGCTACTGTTGACATGGAGAAGAAGCCAGGCAAGAGCACACACAATTTTAAAAATGTTCATTTAAGCTGCAGATTACATCTTCAACACTGTCTTCTTCATCTTTTGGCTGTGTTGCCAGTGTACTTGATAACATTTTAAATTGTCTGACTGGATGCATCTAACCAAAGGGAGCTTGGGCACGCAGATATTTCATAACACAGTTCTTAATCTTTTGTGCTGTAATTTAATAGATCATGTTGATCCAAGCTAACTCTAACTCTGGTTTACATAACCTTGTCTATGGGGAAAAAAAATAGGATTGTAGTTATGGAAACAGCGGCGTCATAAAAATCTCTTCCAACTTTGCATTGTGCACAAAAGACATCTTGTCAAAAACTTAGAATGGATACATTGCTACACATTGCACATTTTTCAAAATGCATATCAAGAGATTTTCACCATTAATGGACATTATCCACCAGGACACTTGTCACATAATAGTAATCATTATTATATAATAATGATAATATAATGAATTTCCTCTTGGGAGTTAATAAAGTCAATTTTTACATGTCTAACCAGCACACAACAATAGAAGAGTACAGAGAGCATCTTTGAGCCCTGTAAAGTGTGTCATGGGTTTTTATGTACTTTTTGTGCCACTTCAATGATAAAGAAGTTCTGTAATAATTCAGAAGATTACAGACACACTCTTTTATTTTACATTTTTCTTTCCTTTGGGATTGTTGCCATAAGGATATGAACATTAAAATTGTGTTTTTTTTGTATGGCTACGATTCAGGTGTTGACCAAAATAGCCAAATGTCTGATAATATCAAAACATCTCCAAACGATACCAGCATTCAATCCTTTTTGCGCTCATCTATAAAATAATTACTATTTGTATTATGGCAAATGTATTTAAAGAAGCTGGCAGTTTTGTCTGTAAGAATCATTAGGTGAGGAGGAGATTTAGGCATTTTATGAAACGGAATGCATTCATTCACATGATGCTATCAAATAAAGCACTCTATTTTATCAGTCTTGCTTTAAGGCAACCATATTGATGAAAACATGGTAAATTATTCATCCCTTTTTTTCGAGCCACTGCTTCTCTTTCTTCAGAATCTACCTCTTTATTGTCCTGGTGTACCCGTGTACGTGTTTGTTCTACTGACTCTGAATTTGTTTGCTCTCCAGAGCCTGCGAGCTGACACTGCTGCGACCTCTGTGGCAGCTTTTCATGTCCATGGAAAACAGCCTGAGCCAGGATCCCACCAGTATCACCGTGCTGCTGCCTCTTCACCGAGCCCTCACTGAACTCTTCTTCATTGCAGAGGCCCGGGCCATTGTGAGTGACACACACACACACACACACACACACACACACACACACACACACACACACACCACATCTTTTGTTGTACAGGTGTTGCTGTCAAGCTGAAGGTGTGGCAAAGTGACACTTGGGGTGACTGTTTACTCGTGTGGGCTGTTTTTGCTGTGATGACAGCTTTATTGGTTTTGTGGTTAAATATAGAAAAGACTCAACAAGGCTGATTGTGTTAAAACCATTTTTCACTCTGCCTTGCCTTAAAGACAACCTGTCCATGCTTTTCTTTTCTCCTTTTGCCACTGATCATATACCCATTATGAGCATTTTGATTAAATGATGAGAGGAGATTTAGTTTACATTTTAATCTTTACCTGTATCCTCCCGCTTGTCTCTGTCTGTATTTGTCTCTCTGTGACATGATGGTGTTTTTCCTCCACCCACCTGTTCTGTGCAGGGCTCAGGGCCAAAGCCCAGCCTTGCCATCTGCCAGGCAGCACAGTGCCACACTGGCTCCCTTCAGACTGCATGAGAGAGGGAGAGATGCTATTCATTTTGTGATGCGTATGGGCACTCTCTCTCTCTTTCAATCTCTCTGTCTTCTTGCATTATTGATTAAGAGAATTCTCAAGGATTGTGAGCACGCCGTCAGGCAGGAGTTTCCCATCTGTAGATGCAATCGAACCAGACAGTCGTAGAAAAACACTACCTTTCCTGTTCCCATCTGTTCTGGAGCGTAAGGCCTGAGGCTGCTGATCTGACAATAAAATTACATCAGTTCACTTGTCGTCTATGATGGATCCTGTTCCCCCACTCTGCACCAGCTGAATGTTGTATCAAGTGAGGGAGAACGAGTGTCCTATTTGGAGCAGTACATGTAGACAAACACCAGGGGGCAGTAGCAATACTCAGAAGTTTTGCCTGGGATGCCCTTCATGGTCACTCCACTGAGTTGTGTTCGTAGCAATATAAACATGATGGTGTGTGGCACATCAGAGTGCCTCCATCCAGTAGAGCATCATCACAGAGCATGACCTATCTCTCATCCATGCAACACAAACATGTGTTCCACACTTTGTCACCTCCAGCTCACTGATGGATAGAGTTATTTGTGATAAGAAGTGTATTGCACAAGTGTTTGTTCAACAGCAGATACACTGAGCCATTCAATTCCCCCACCAGCTTTTAGTACATGTTGGTTTAAAAGCCACACACCTGCTACCTCTTGTGGCAGCTGTCACAGTGAGTGGTGGTTGGTGTACCACTTGGTCCAGGATGCGGTTCAAAGTTTTACCAGAATAATTTTAAGTCAGTGAATGTGATTCCAACCTCATTTACACAGGCGACACCTTGGTGGTGCAGCATCTAGCTTGGATTCAGGTTATCACAGGGGTCCTTGTCAAATCTGCATTTGTTTTAAAAGGTTGATCTGTTCTGAGCATTAACTGTGAACACACACATAGTCTCAGTGTGGTAGCTCTGGCCACTGCCATCGTGTCTCCTTTCTGTTAATCCATAAAAGGTCAAACAGGTGGAACCTGTGAGGTAATCTGTGTTAGAAGCCTGGTAGCTGAAACAATTCAAGGCAGGATCAATGTAAACTGGCAGAGCTGGTAAGATGGAAAACACCATCATGTATAACACCGTTTTTGCACTTTATTGGAAACACAGGATGAGAAGGGCTAATGAGACCAAATGAGTTTTCTTTTTCTGAGCCAGGCTCTAGTGGCCATGTGAGGAACTAGAGTTTTGGCAGTTCTGTATTGACTATTGTTTTTTCTTGAGGGTCGCCGCTTCTTTCTGAGGCCAATATAGAAAAAGTAATTCACTATTTAAAATCCATCCCGAAGTGGACAGACTGACTGTGAGGATCAGTGCTCCACCTACAACATAGTGCACCATCTGTCACCATCCTCCTAAAAAGTAAGGATTAGTGTGGACTAAGGTTGGCGGCCCTCATGTCATGTTGACATATGAGTTTAGCAGCCGTGATGACATCGACTCCATCATGACTCCACTGTAAAATCATGAGAGGCTAATGAGTGAACTCAGCACACTACTCTGTGTCCATATTAGGTCTGAGCCTTGAACCAGCTTATTTTAAAGGTTTAGGGGCTGCTTTGGTTCACATTCCAGCATCAGTCCTCTTTCTTTCTACGCACATAGAGTTCACGGCCAGGTCCACTGAGATTCAGTGAACTCTTTACCCCAGGAAGTGAAAGTTATATTTAGGAATCAAAACGGTATGTCATGCACTACTGACTGTACAAATCGTCCTAGGATGTTCCCCAGCATAAACATTTAGGGTGCTGCAAGATGGATGGTTGGACCAGGGTTCTGGACTTTGTCTCCAGCTTTGTAAAAGCTCCATTTGGCCAGTCTCAGCCCATTTAGCCGCCATGTAGTCTTATCTGTGTTCACAAACTCCTTGTGCTTATGTAACCTGAGGTATGTCTCTCCCATGGGACTTTAGTGGAAGCTCTATTCGTTTGTTTATGATTGTGATTGACTGTTCCAGCATTCCACAGTCCGATTTGATGCTGAGATGGAGATGGAGAGTGGTCAGGGGAGCCAGGCCTCATTTATAACTCAATTCATCCCTTATGTAACCTCTTAGTGTAGTCTGTCTCGGGAAGTTCCTTTTATTCTTGACAGTAATCTGGCCTGTAGGGTTATCTGTATTCTATGTGAGTTGCCTTTGGACACATGGCACCCTTGTTACCAGCCTTTTGATGTGTTCTCCAGGCACAGGGGATCCTGCAGGAGTACTTGTTAGCCATGACCACTGACGAGCAGCTCCTCAATCACACTGCAATGGTAAGACTTTTTCGTTTATTGCATAACAACCGATAATTTCTTTTTAAATCTAAATTCAAAGTCCTTCCGGCAGCAAGGCTCTCTCAGGCCATGTTTGAGGTGTCAGTTTTTGAATTGCCGCCCAAAGCGCATAATAGTAGCTCAAAGAAGTTATCCGCTCACCCTAAAGTGTTGTAATATTATGCAACTCTCTTTCTTAAACACGCAGTTGAACGATCTTCAGGCGCTGTGAGTCAGCTAGCGGCTGGAGTCTCTTTTTAGTAGTGAATCACCAAGCTGTTGACACCCAGCAGATCCCTCTGCACCTCTCTCTCTCCTTGTTTTGAATATGTGTGGGCCGCACTCAGGACTAATGTATTTGGTAATTACAGCCCATTAGAATTTGTGGCACTGCGAGTCACAGCGCTCTTTGTACATTGGACCCTGTGATACAGCAGAGGAGCCTGAAGGCAGTTAAGAGGAACAGTGGATGCGAGGTGGTGAAAAAAAACATTGTGGGCGGTTCTGTGGAGCAGTTACCTAATACCTGTCAGGTTAAAAAACAAACGCATAGATGACTTGGCAGCCTCCATAATGATAACAATGATGCAGAGTCCAAAGAAAGTTGCCTGAGGTTCACTTTCAAAGGGTTGGAAAAATGTTTCAAAGCCATCCATAACAAAACAAGTTTACTCACCGGGGATTTTCATTTTATTTTACATCTCTTTTCAAGTTAGCGGCATGGTATTTTGGTGAGTTCATTACAACACAAGATGCATAATGTTTAGAGAATCAAATTTCATTTATCCTGTTATTCGTTCAGTTAAACCTGGATAACAGTGTAAGAAAACTGGGTTATGATATGACATTTCCTCTGGAACAATGTTAGCCCATTGACAGCCATATAGAGGATTTTTCATGCAAAACAATTCCAAAATGGCAGCCATGAGGATAAATGTAAAGGGGGGTGCATAATCATTAAACTCATCCCAATCCCATTTGGGATCCACTTCAGCAAATATTTCAGGTGCCGCTGAGAAAGCTGCTGCAATTCAGTTAGCAGGCATGCCACGTAAACCTCATGGTCATTCAGTGTCCAGGTCCTATATAGAAAAAAGTGAGATTTCTATGTTTTGAAATTCTTAAACTTGTGTAGTTGCAATATAAATACTCACAACCAAGATTTCACAATTGTACTGTAGTTGAAAAGAAAGTGCATTCCACAGCTGCAGTGAGGTTAATTAAGCACAGAGAGAGCAAACCAGAATTTTCCAGGGGTCTTAAAGAAACGGGCACGAAAACAGAGAGTTTCCGACAGAGGATGAGTACCCGTATATTCAGTTTGACAGTATGAGTAAATAATGAGTGTTTTGATCATCAAAGAATGTTCTAGTAGAAACATGAAATACAAGCATGAACCTGAACATGAGCTGAATATGATCACCCCTAAAGCTGCACTCATCAGTATTAACAATGGATCAAATGACTGTGATGTGATAGGCGTTACTTGTAGTTTTCTCACCTGACTGAATCGTTCCCTTCAGCTCTGCTGAGTATATTTCAACACCAACCTCATTTCCATCCGCAGCAGGCAGCTGTTTTCATCCAACAAGCCCTTTTAAAACCACTGTAAGCTACCGGCCAAGCCCAGTACAGCAGACAAATGGCAAATAGCTAGAAAATAGCTCGCTACAAACAGTACCATAAGAAGCCATACCAGGTCAATGGAAACATAGTTAGTGGATGCACAATGATGCATGGATTCACTCAAAAATGTAATAGCTTCTTCCTTGGCCTATGCTATATCATTACACTAAGGCAAGCAGTTTTTTTTTAACAATCCTGCTGACAAATACAAACAAATCAACAAACAATCCAGCTGGACTGAAAACA
>JAOWBC010001211.1:3133-13390 GCA_028566105.1 Hypoplectrus providencianus | reverse complement strand
AACACTTACCGGGCTGGGAGGCAGGATAATCATGACCAACAAAACCAACAAAAAATGTGTATTATACATTTTAGTCCATCAAAGGCCAACATTAACCAGCTCAAGCAGCAGCCCAGCAGAAGAACTGGGTTCATGTTGGTCGAGAAGGGGCAAATAAGGGCTCAAAGAAGGTTGAACCAGCTTTAATACAAACCCCCTTCATTCCGAAATGTTAATTAATTATTAAACTTTTACTACATTTGAAAAAGCTCTTACATCATCCATCATTTTCCACATGCCTTGCTGATAAAAAAAATACTTAAGTAATGTATTTGCTTAGATAAGATTCTTTGATGCTGTCATAAAATAAATAAGACAATAAAACTCAATGAATCATCCTAGAACACTTTACTGTAAAATAAAAAAATAATAATAATAAATAACAAATAAGCATTCTGCAGATAGAAACAGTGGAAAAGGTTCACAGATGTTGATTTATATATACATTGTAAATCTATAGTATCCTCATTAAAAATATATAGAAATTCTGAAACCATTTCTAGTATGGGAGGTAATTTGTATTTATCACTCCCAGTTTATTGCGCCAGGTCTTTACTTGGCTTTGAGGACCAGGGATCAACCCATGCAGACTTAAACATTTGTTGCTATTGCCCATTTAATAAAAATGGCTGTTATTTAAGTCTTTGTCATACAGGAAACATCTACAGGACCTATCAAGACACCCTCATTGTATAATGTGATATTAAGTAAGATATTAGTGGTGCAGATTCCTAGACTGGCATCGTCAGACTAATTTGTAATTTCATATTATTTTGGAACCCCTTGGTAATTTTTTGCAAATGCAGGTTTTTGTTGTTCTTGATCTTGTTTAAAATTACAGGTTAATAGTACACAGAAATATTTTTCTGTTACATTTGAGTAGAGAAATTGGTAATGCAGTAACAGAATCTTGATTCATATTTGATCAGCATTACATAGCTTGGCAAACTGAGTTTTGTGAGTTCCCTGGTCATTAGTGAGTCAAACAAACCAGGCAAAGGGTCACTGGATTACTGGACCACAGCAGCTGGTTATCAGTCTGACCAGACTCATCGACCAAAGCAAATACAACGAATCAGGTGGGTTTGGGATTTGTCCAGTTTCCAAGCCACTGCATTTCTAAACAAATGCACAATTATTTAAATGACGACTAACCAAACCTATCAACTGTAAAACTTTTAAAACTGTTCAATATTAAACAATTCATCCATCTGGAGCCTTGAGTTTTAGGTCTAACATGTTAACTCTGTTCAGTAAGTAGTTATACGTGAAGTGAAATGAATATATTGGAGTATAATTGTATTTGATATATAGTGGAGTTGAAGTTTGAAGTACCATTATATGTCAATGTACACAAATGTAAATGTAAATACATAAAAAGTGAAGGTTTAACAAGGGGAATTTGCATCAGCTACTGTTGTTCTCTTCATGTCTAAGTAGCTTAGAAGTCAGGTCTAGATCCAAGGAGGGAATGTTGCAGGTTCTGGGTGTGGAGAATGTAACAGTTGTATAAGGCTGTCTCTTATTTGCCTCCCCCCTGCTATTCTTACAAAATCTTTGGCACTACAAGTATGATCCAATATACTAGTCACCTAAGACCTCATTTGTATACAGTAAAAGTTATTGTTGACTTTATTGCTAAATTCAATCATTTGATTATAGTCTACAGTCAATTGCTGTAACATTTATTAAATTGTTAAATGGAATGAATCTCAGCACATTTGATTTCTTTGTTCTATTCAGCCTTGGAAATGAAATATTGAGCTATCACACAATGACACTGCCAGGCACTAAATAAAGGTGTTAAAGTCAGAACAAACTAACCTTATCCACATAGGTGAACTACCGAATTAAGAACCCAGGCTAGCGACATGGCTATAGGGCTGGTGGTTGCTGGACTGTTCATCCAATTTGGTCCAGACTGAAATATTTCAACAGTCATTGGAATGATTGACATGACAGGTTTCTCAGACATTCATATACCCCAGATGAAGACTCTTTGGTGCCTATATCTAGCATCAGCAGGAATTAGGGTTATCATTATGACATGTTCTTGTCTAACTAAGGATGAATAATTAGATTTCTTCCATTACACACTATGATTGGTTTAATAGTAAAATCTATAGTGGTATTGGTAATGTTGAAGCCAGATCATCACTGCAACGTTAATCAATGGTAGAATGCTTTTGTAACTGAAAAAATACAGGTTATAATCTAAAAGGAACAACTAATCCATCTGCTGTTATAAATTTGTACCGGCCATAAGTAATCATAGGATGATGGTATATCATCTTGGCAATAAAAGATTAGCCAATAAAATTCCTTTTGAATTATTTGGACAAAGTAAAGTTTATAATCTGTATATGATTAATTTTGTATAGCTAACTAATGGGGTGTAATTAGTTATGAAAGATGCTGGGATCATTTTGTTTTTTGTAAATCAGAGAAACAAACCTGCTGTTACCACAAACTTAACCAGCTCCAGGAGATTCACTTTGACAGAGGTAGCACCTCACATGCTAAACCAAGATGTTTTTGTGGGTGTGTTAATATATTGATGTAAATGTATCATTCAATGTACAGCCCCTCTGAGCCTATGGCATGGCTGTATACTCTTAATTCTGTTTTATAGAACAGCAACTTTGTGCTTAATGTGGATGTAATTCCCTGAAATTCCCTCATTCACATTATTTTCCTTTTATATCATCACCAAGCCTGCCGACACGAGAGGCCCTTGCATTTTCAGCAGCTGCTTTGAACTACCGAGGCTATTCCAGCTTCACTAAGAGACACAACATAAATCTGCTGATCCCGCTGAAAACCATTTCCATCAAATGGCTGTGAGTCTTTGGAATATCGAGTTCTAGATCCCCGTGGAGAGCATCTGGAAGGAGAGGGAAGGCTCTTTTACTTCACTCATGTCATTTTTTATCTCTCCCTCTAACAAGAATGAGGTAAGCCAAGAAACTGTTGGGTTCTCACTGTACTTAAATATGGAGTATATTATTATTGTATTTATTCGTTAGGAGAATGGTTTACTGAGGTCAGCTCAGCCAGCCTGATCTTAAAAAATAATAAAATATCACCACATTTGTTTTAACACCAAATTATGTGCTGGTGGCACGTAATGTGTGGAAATCACATGCCAGTAGAGAAACAATGCCAATGTAAAGTCAATGGGGATCCTTTTTGCACTGGACACACGTATTAAACAGTGTTACTCAGTTTAATGGGAGTAATGATTGACAGCGGTGCAGAGGTTAAATGGCAGATGTCGCACTCAGGGTGTGAGGGAGGTGTGTGGATGGGTCAGAAAAACAGCGGACGTTCACCCAGGAAAACTGGGTTTGTGTCCTGGAAACATAAGTCAACAACTTTAACTCATGTTTTTTCATGTGACTTCCATTGCTTGTGAACTGCATTTTTAACTTAAGTTGCCCAGCTCATACAACTAGTGTTGCTCACGGCTTGTAAATCACGTTTCTTTTTTTTTGTTTGTTTGTTTGTTTGTTTCTGTTCCGTTTCCATTCCAACCTTCCGTTTTTTTAAGTTACATTTATGGCTTAACACCAGCATTTCTTGCACATACGTTTACCTTTACTGTCTTTAATGGTACTTTACCAGTAAGTTTTTTCCCCTAAACCTGGGTAACTGGTTTTATGGCATAAATTAACAGAAACTGCAGCTTTTTTACAATCTGTATCCATATGTGTATGTATAATTATGTATGTTATTATTCAAATGCTTCAATGATTCACTCACTTTACATGAACATTGTTTTATATTCAAAGTTGCACTATGCAATGACAGCCCCTAGGTGCAATTTATAAGACGTGGACAGATTTTTTGCAAAACATACAAAATTAACTTTCATTATCAGCGAAATGTAATAAGTGTTGGTGTTATGTCCAACACAAGGCTGGGCTGCACAAGACTGAATTACCAACCACTGGATGGATATCTGCTTTATCTGAGACCAGGCTGCATTAGTTAGGGTGTATGTCTTAATTTTAGCTTTGAGAGACATTTTTTTTTTGAGAAAATTGCAAGGTTTATTAAATATCTAACTCTACACAATCTGTGTTATCGCTCCCCTTTTTGTTTTGTATCCCTATCCAGAATCTTATAACACAACTTCTGATTGGCCAAGAGTCTAACTTAGCCAATCATAAAATCAAAATATTATCTATTGCGCCCTCTCTTCTAGGCACTTTGTTGTCCCCATGTGCCAATGTTTCTGAGTGTGGAAAGATTGTATTTGGCTCCTTGTGTTGCCAAGGTTTGAAACGGGAAGTTGCTCATAAAATTTACAAGCTCTGGGAAAAATTAGGATTTGTATCTCGAAAAAAAATCATTAAATGTCAATTTAACGAATAATTTGTCTGTAATATTTAAGGCCAACCACTGTGCCAGGTGTTAGGGTTAGCGATGGTGAGCTTTGAGCTGAGAGGTGCATTTCCACCACCAGGTGGACTGGAGGTGTACATGCTCTATGGGTTAACATTCAGTGTCCCAGTGTCAGACAGCTGTTTGATCAGCATTAAATCGGCACAACTCTAGCAGGAGTGCTTCTCCACTTATCAAACCGGGGTTGCAGGGGGGTGGAGCTAATCACAGCTGTCATTGGTCAAGAGGCAGGTTACACCCTGGAAAGGACACAAGCCTGTCGCAGGCCGGACTCCAGTCCTGCTCTCACTCACACCTACCGACAAGTTGATGTCACAGCTGCGTTTTTTTGGACGGTGAGAGGAAGTCGGAGTACCCGGTACCCGACATGGGGAGAACATGCAGACTCCACATGGAAGAGCCAGCAACCCTCTTGCTGTGAGTGCTAACCCTTACACCACGGTGTGGCTCTACTTTGACTCTCATCAACACAATTTCATTTCTACAATAAGGCTGGACAATCATCACATTCCCCCCTTACCTCATAGAGCAAGTGTTTTTTTCCACCCATACTTCAACATTCATTATTTTGGACCCCAGTACATCACGCCTTATTTTTCCTTCAGTTCTTACAGGTTGTGATGTGTTTTCATTGAAAAACAGCTGCCTACAACAGTGTAGCCCTCTCATTAGATAAAAGCCAGTATAAATCCCAGCAGAGATCAATGTGTTCGACTGAACATTTGACTGAAAACAGGCAACTCCACTGGTCTCAGCAGACTGACTGACTTTTTTCTAACCAAATTTCTGTACAGGGTTATCTGCTCCAGGTATGTGTGTATATGTTTATATACCCTGCTACATATGGATACATGCTAACATCAAGGAAATCTTTAGTTGTGGATGTTTCTAATTTCTACCCAGTTGGGGATCTCATTCCTTTTGAAACATGTTGTGTTGTGTACTTTTTGTTACGGTCATTTCCTGACTGCAATAACAGAGGTACAGAGACGGAGGGGGACCAGAAGGCCCGGGTATCATGATGAACCACTAGGCTATTTCAGGAGGGGGGCTGAAGGAGGCAAACATTTAACCAGTCCAATGTGGATGTACTGATATAACAGTAACAAAGAGAAAAGAAACATAAAAATTAAACTGTTGGATTTACCAGTAAAAAACATAAAACTAGACAATACCAACCCGCAATTGGTAACCTATCCAAAATTTGTACAGTAATTGGATTTATCAACAGGGAACAAACTTGTGATTTTAGCCCAGAATTACCAGAAATTATAGGCATCTCTGTATAGTCTGTTGATGATCCTTTAGATCATCCCAGAGTGTGTATGAAAACACAGGAGGTCGGGATGGATTACATTTACATATGAATGCAGCAACAAACAGGTCAACAAAACTAGATCCATCTGATGTTGTGCAGTTTCAGGCCACAGTTACACACAAAACAATATTCAAATGTCAACTATATTTGTATTTTATGTAATCAGCATTAGTCTGTTGTAAACAAAAAACCACAGAACCTCTGCCGCATAGGTATGCACAAATTATGTCATTTTTATTGGCTTTGTCTGGCTGCAAGTTCATTTTCTGCTACACTAATATAAGTGGATGTCCTGGGGTGGTTTAGAGATGAATTGAAGCTTGGATTTTAGGTTCTTTGTTTCGCCCAAATTAGCAGACTCAACAGGACAGAGTGACCGAATCTCAGGGGAGGACCTAGGTTCCTGATTAGTAAGCAAATCTCCAGGGTACTACTCTGTAGCTGATCCTGACCTCTGACCTTTATTTGAAAAGCACCACACAGAAAGAGCTACCAATTAGGGTTAACAAAGGTTCATGACAGATTCATCAATATTTATTGTTGTCTGATATTTTATTGATATTTGGGTAATGCAACCAAACATGCATGAAGTCACTGCTTGCAAAGAGTTTACTTTACAACTGTCGGTCTGGTCTCAGGTCTGTAAAGGTCTTGTCGCTGTTGATATGCTGACCTCAGTGCTGTCCAAGAATAGCTACCTGGGCAGGACCCCTAGAGCCACATTCTAATAAACAGCATGGGGATCTCTAGGACACCATGAATGCAAACCTCCTCTCTCTCTCTCTCTCTCTCTCTCTCTCTCTCTCTCTCTCTCTCTCTTTATAACAAGCTCAAATTTCCCTCATGCAGAAACTCCCTGTAGTCAAAAACAGCTTTGGACAGCAAACCTGAACGGCCCAGGGCTGCAAGGACACGCTGCTCAAAATTCGATGAAGCATTTATTAATAGACAGTGAGTTTGTCTATGTATGCACTATATACCGTGCCTGTACATAAATTGCTTACAATTCTTGAAGGATTGTAGATGGAACGCAAAGATATGATTACACAAAATAATAAATGACATTTGGCTTTTTTTTTTTTTTTATAGTAAATTGCCAAGCTCTGATAAAAATGCGTTTCTCTCATCCCGTGTTTTTCCACCTCCCACACACACACACAAAACACGCACACACTGAACAATCTGTCTCTCCGTCACACACACATACATAGGCACTCATACACACACCTGAGTGGGGTGCTGTATTGCCTCCAAGGCCCACTTAGTGGCTGTGTGGATTTGATGAGAAGGGCCTTTTGCTTTATTTAGTGAAGTGCTGCCTAATATGATTATGGTCAGCATGCCTCCTATTCTCTCTCACATTGGAGAACGCACTGGGAGCTATTACCCGAGTCCCCAATGACCGACCCCTTCCTGAAGAGACAGACAGGAAGAGACAACAAGAAAGAGACACCTTAAACACCACAGTTACCTGAAATATCTTCACATTAAATCTGTTGTAGTGGTAGACTCTATATATATATGTGTGTGTGTGTAAAACAAGACATTTGCGCTTGACATCAGGTGTTACAAATATTCAAGTCTGTATTCAGACATTCCTGATGATCTGTCATTGTCCCACAGAGGTTACATTTAATAGGATATTGGCAGTCAGCAGGGTTGATGTCCTATACCAATGAGCATTAAAAAGCATCAAAGCTCTCCATTACTTTGTGTCAACGTGCACAATACCTATTACTTAGCGACAAACAAGTCACACAATGGATTGAAAAGTTTAAGGCTTATCAAGGAACTCTCAGCTCAGATATCGTGTGAATCACACACTTGATAACCAGTCAAACATTGGAGGGTCATAATTCTTAATTGCTGGGGGAAAGTAGCTCTACACTGAAAGCAAACACAATTCATTGTTAAGGATATCTGCCTGTAGAAATTATGAGGAATTGGTCGTGTAGTAGTGTGATAGTCTATCGAAACAACGGTGAGAAAAACATAATAGAAGCAAAAAGAGGTCAGGCCTCATGCTTGAACATTTTTATAGTGAGTAGTGCTGGAAGTAAGCAGGTAGCCTGACTGCAGTGGTGTCATCTCACCATGAGACACCACTGCTGACAAAGGTACATTATTCAACTTTTACCCTTAACTCATGTGAAACTTAACTAATGAGAAACTTTATGGGGCGTCCCAGTAGCTAAACTGGTAGAGCGCGTACCATAGAGGCTCGGTCCTCGCCGCAGCTGACCCGAGTTCGAGAACGACCCGAGGTCCTTTACCGCATCTTCCCCTCTATCTCCCCCTTCACTCTCTCACTGTCTCTAAAATAATAAAGCTTGAAAAGGCCAAAAAAAAAAAAAACTAATGTGAAACTTTACATTCGAAAATAATGCATAGTAGATGTTTGGGTTAGGATGCAAACAAGTTGAAACAATTCCCTCCAGTTAGCTAAACTCAGGTGCTTAGCTAGCTAATGTTAGTTGGCTAACATTATGGGGCCCTGGGTGATCCCGATGAAATAACTATGTAATAAGAAGTGTTTTTTTCTTTAGCAGGCAGCAGAAAACATTATCTGCCACTGTGGTCATGGTTGCACCCAGCAACAACAAAAAAATGCATCACAAATAACCATATCACGAAATGTATGCTACATAGTAATTATGAGAAGGCACTGGAATGTTAAACTGGTGATATAACTGAACAGTAACAAGAGCAAGCCTGGCACATTGCTGTGCCAGTCAGTTAACTCCAACCAATTAAGTAGTCAGCGTGCCAATACTGTTAAAGTCAACGAAAAGTCTGGATGTGCCAAATTTACACATAGTGGAGCATCAACTGACAGTCAGAAAGGTAAAGTAGTACACAGCAAGCAAACAAGACACACGAGAACATTACAAAATAAAAAAATGCATTTTTTTTTTCATATGTTTTAGGATTTTTATATCCCATCAGTGCTTCTGATACAACTAAAACTTCCATGTTAAAGTTACCTGGCCACTTCAGAAAACCCTTTGTATTTCTATAATGTCCGAAAAGGATGTAAACCTTTTGTAAAATAATCTTGATAATATGCGTCAATCATCAAAAGCATATAGAATTATTTTTACTGTCCAATAAATTTGAATTTTTCATTATGGATCTCCATTGTCGCACCTTGTCTTTACAGACTGACAAGCCCTTTAAACTGTGATTTTTTTTTAAAGAATTCGATATCTGCTTCATCTTCACACCAGTTCTATATTTGCAGAGGCTCATTTTTTAGGTTGGAAATGTCTTTTGAATGTTTTTCTCTCCAGATGTGCAGCATAGTCAGGTAACAACACTTTAGCTGGCATTGCTTAAACAAGAGCAATGGACTGTTGGCCTACTGTAACAGTAAATATACAGTAGCATTGGATCAGAACATTGAGTCCAAAGAAGCTACTGTGACTTGACTGCAGTCTCTCAGCCTGTATACGCAGTGCAGGGACCTGTCACAGCCACTGATGAGCATGTCCATACTGCCCCCTCCTGATGACTCTCTGTACTGCACCTCCTGCACACAGTGGTCAATGGAAGTTGGACTTTTTGGTGTCTGCCATGGCTCACTCAGTGAAAACATGTCAAGTTACTTTTTAATTTAATATATTTAGACATTTTTTTTATCTCCATTCCATGTAATTCAATGAATATGAATACTTTTTTTACAAGCATGTTTATTTTATTTATTTTTTATCAATGGTAATCTTATTATCTTTATAAATATGGATGTGTTCCTCACTTAAAAAAATCTGACCTGATAGAGAACCATGTTGATGAAAATGTTGACAGCACTAAACTTGTGGATGTGAGTCAGAGTGGCGCTTTAATTTTTATTCTTTGTCTAACCTTATAATGAATGGCTGCTCTGTTTATATATTAATGTATATTATTATATATTAGATTAAAAAATATACATTTTCAGTTTAAATAAACAACTACAAAGTATAGTATCTCAGTTCTACACAAAAACAGAGCATTACTGGCAGTTAAAGTGTCATAAAGGAAATACATCTCAGTACTGTAATTTGCCTCATCAGTTCAGTCCCGAGTTATCAACTCAGTGAAGTGGGCAGGAGCCTCACACCTCCTTAGGGCCTTAAAGCCCAAGGATTACTGTGTGCCACCTCCTTTTTGGCACTTTAATTACTTGCAAATTTGCTCCACAGTGATGCATATAAAATATGAAAGAAAGCTATAACATTAAATCTAGTTCCATCAACTTCTAACTGACATAATATAACATGGCACTCTCTAAATTGTATCAAAACCGCTATCAATAGTATAGCTTGCACATGGAACTACGAGGCAACAGGGGCCCTGAAGCAATTTCCTTGCCCTGCTTTCTGATCCCCACTCGTCAGATACTGATGCCTTGTTACAGCCCGTGGCAGCAGATACCAACGCACAAGGCAGTCATTTCATCAGTGCTGGGCTGACAGGCATGGTGTTTCAGTAATGTACATGAAGTGTTAAATGTT
>JAOWBC010001205.1:0-11244 GCA_028566105.1 Hypoplectrus providencianus | reverse complement strand
TATATATACAGTAACGTAGATTGATAACCTAGTTATCCCAATGAATAGAAGTGAAGAAATCTTTGCACTCCTCTCCCCGCCAGCTCAATTTCTTAAACTATATTCAGGTGAGGTTTCCGCAGAATTCTGTTTTAATTCACATGCCAATGTTTTTCCACACTTCTTTTAATATTTATACTTTAGTTTCTTACTTTTTTGACAAGTGGGAAAATATATACTTATATGGTTACATTCAACCTCATTGTCAATTTGTAATTTAATAAAATGCTTGTGCAAGGCAGCCCTCTCTGGCCTTTAATATCTGGCAGAACATAAAAAACTTTAACCTTTAACGGCGCTGCTGGTGTTGTGTTCGGGTCCTTGGTTGGCAGGGGTGCTCTCCTCGTTCTGTTCTAGATACTGAGGAGGCATCACCTGAAACACACCAAGACGACACGTCAGCGTCACACACTGATCAACTGAAACCTTCAGAAATGCAGACTGGGTTTAAATGTTTACATTTATGCTTAAATCAAATCTAGAAACGTATAAGTGTGTTTCATTTCTTAAGTATCAGAGTGAAGCTAAAGTGTGTGTTACCAGACCTGCTGGCAGGCGGGGACCTGGTCTTTGGCCCCACGGAGGCTCTCCCACAGCGGCGAGTCACTTGCCCAGGCCAGATTCTCCAGAACCTGCTCTTCCACCTGGTTGAGGTGCTTTACCACCTCCCGAAAAATCCCCTGCTCCGAGCGCACCAACACCTCAATCACCTGCAGGTTTTAGATAGTTCAGGATATTTTAGTGAACTGTCTGTCTTTCATTGATAGGTATTCTTTAAAATTTAACCCAATAAAATATTCACTGTGGCCTTTTTATTCCACTGAAATATAAACAAAATCGGTCTGCAGCTCTATGAAATCACGAATATCATTGCAAGAAGTAGGACACACGACACAGTTATAATGACATATTCATAAACACAAATTGAATTTCTCTGATAGATTATTTCTTTTTAACTGGGATAAAATGGAAATCTATATGTACAACCCATTTCCTCCACAAATGTCAGGAATGTTGGAAAGAAAACGCCTTGCGCCACATATTTTACACATTGAAGTAAAATCATGTTTCTAGCCTCTCCTGTCCTCTCCTCTCTGCTCTGTGTAAACAGATTTTCAGTGAATATTTGTACTGTGACAGTTCCTCTCAGAAGAAACAGTCATGGCTTCACAGTGGTGCTGAGGAGCAGAATTTTATGTTTTTAACAGGATCTAGTTAGTGCTTTATTTTTGGATACATTTTAAATGGCGTGTAGAATAACATTATTTTGCCAGAACAATCACACTTTGTTTTGGTAACTTTTTCTGATGAAAACAATTTAATAAAATGATCTTTTCAAGGGCTGTCATAAAGTTCAAAGTGATAATCATGTCTGATTAAGCAGTTTCTTTCTATGATCAAAAGAGTCGTTTTGCAGATTTTCATTAACAGAAACATGGTCTGGACCAGATTATTGATACCTTGTAGAAGTGATAGGCAGGCAGTTGAAAGATGGAGATCAGGTTGGGGAAATCTCCAGGAGGTCTGTAGGAGAAGATGACGATTTCCAGACAGCAGGTGAGCAGCGATCTATGGAAGATGTCCTGCTCCAGAATACACTGAGAGAAACACACACATTCACATAATGTCAACACAATCAGCTGAGAATTGTGGAAAATGGTAATAAATAACAGAAAGGAGTATTTCAAAGTTCCATAAAAGCTCAAGTTTTTTTGTTCAGTTCAAAGAGGTAAAGAGGAAGAATGTACTCACTGAGAGATCAGCATCTCCTAGAATCATCTTCTCTCTCTCTATGATGGACTCTAGGATCCTGTAGTAGAGCGCCTCCGCTAAGTGGAAGTACTTAATCGCCATGTCTACGATGACAAAGAGGATGTTTGTTTAATTGTTTGTTTAGAGGAGAATCTATTTCATTTTCTGTTCATGTTTCAGAATGTGGACATACCTTTGCCCATCCCTCTGCTCCCTATATCACTAGCCTCATAATGCTGACAGAGCAGCTCGTACATGTCCTTCAGGCGCTGTTTGATGACATCGCTAGGGTCTCTGGCGCAGTTCCTGTTAGATGTAAATATAGTGACTGAGCTGTATAGTGAATTCTGTCTTAAACGAACTGCTGTAGATTGAGGAACATACCTGAGAGTTTCTGTCAGCTTGGCGCTCGGTCCCTGTTTTGTTCCTGACAGCAGCGTGTGGAGACGCCCCACGCTCTTCATGGCGGAGGAGACCGGAGACGCCAGGCTGTTCTCCTGAACATACTTCCTACCCGTCAGTGGAGTGGACACCTTCAGAGCAGAGGCCTGACAAGACCAGAGACACCAGGTAGTTTTTTTAATGGTTCATTGAGATAAGAAAAAAAAACAATAAAACAGGTAGATACAGAATCATAAGTCTCACAGTGAGGCTAGTGTGAAGCCTGTAAGTGGCACTGTCCTGGTTCTCAGCACCCTCACACAGGCAGGGCCCCGGGGTGCCAATGTCCTCGCTCGCTCCCTCGTTGGTGAAGATCCTCTCATCCAGACTGCCGGTGGCCAGAATGTGTTCCTCGTACACCCTTGTCAGAGACAGACTGTGAAGAAAAGATTGACAGACTTAATGATTTGAAAACTCATCCAGTTCTTTTAGTCTCAGTCCACTCCACATCCACTATGAGACACAAAGAGGAAACATACAGTGATTTCAAAATACAAATATTACTATTCTTTCCTTGATTGTCAAGTTCAAACACCAGATTGTGTTACAATCAAATTAAACAGGCACATTCACATTCAAGTGTTTTACTATATTTACAGACTTGTAGGAGCTGTGTATGGAAACACAATTTCTAACTCAGTGCTTATGAATGACAACACTTACAAACTGTCTCCAAAGTTCATGGGATCCAGAAATCCAGTCAGACTGTCCTCTTTCCCTCTGATGATCTGTGAGAGTAAACATACAGTAACCATCAGACCTGTGTGCCAGCATTTGCTCACTTGCTCTCGGAATGGAGATTAAAATAAGCTTTTAACTATATTTTTGTATTAGGCGGTAAATTTAAAATTTTTAAATGTATGATCATAATATGTCAACAGACTTTTAAATTAAAACACAAAATTAGGTATATTAGTTTTCATGCTTTCATGTTTTTTTTGCCATAAAAATCTCTTTAAATTGTGTCTGAAATACTGATAAATTCACAGTTTTTAACAGGTATTTAAAAAGTTAATAACTTGTAGTTTTATTCAAATCTTCAAATAATAATCTACAACTAAAATCCAAATGCCAGTTATGGGTCTTCAAATGTTCATTTACATATTCTGGTAAATTTAATAATCAAAAAGCTTCACAAACATACTTTGACTCTTAGGGAAAATCTTGCCTTATATTTCCAAAATAGATATACACAAAAAAGGCTCAGAAGATCTGGTGTGTGCAAACTTTCCCTTGCTCTCTGATCCTTGTTTTGCAAAGTCCAATTGCATTGTTTTCCCCTGAAACGGAAAAACTTCGGCACATCCCCAACAAGATGTCTAGCTCTTTAGTCAACTTTTCCTTCTTCTTCTATGTGTGTTATAAACCTTTGACATCAATCTAACATTGTATTACTGACACACCATTTCAATAAATATTTCTTTTTGGTATTACTGCTGTTGTTAAGGAATAGGCCACCCCTAGACGAGGCCACACCTAGTCTCTTACCATATTCCCCTGAGTTGGAGAAGTGGGCAAAAGCGTTTTTCATTTTGTCCGTACCCAGAAGCACAGCGTTAGCTTAGCTTAGCATAGAGCGCCATAATTGAGAGTTGCCACATAGCCAGTCGTTCACAAAATAGTCAAAAATTAACTCGAGAATTTTCCTAATTTCATCGTTTGACCTGTACATTCAAACAAGTACAAATGTCAATGTCAATATCAGGAAGGGTTTGCCTAGGACAGACAAAGTCTTGGGACTATATTCTGGCAAAGCACAGGCAAAGCACCGCTGATAGGTAATCACGCCAGTGTGTTGACGGAAGTTGGGGGTTTTCAGGTGCTACGATGACTTTGCGCCAGCGGTGAACGGCTAAGGGGCCTCCTAATTACAGTGCTCTATGTTTAGCTAAGCTAACACTGCGCTTCTGGATACAGACAACCACGGGGCTGGATGAAAAACGCTTTTGCTCACTTATCCAACTCTGGGGAATATGCTAGGAGACTAAATTTCTTCTAGGGGTGGCCTATTCCTTTAAGATTGTTCGAAGGGAAGAAAGAAGAAAGAAATGTTGAAGGGAATTTTCAGAAGAATGTTAACAAACACCCATGCTGATTTGATCACATCTACCCAGTCACATATAACAGAAGCAGTAAAAATTAAGTTATTTAAATAAAGACATTTAGTCATAATGGAGGTTAAAACATATTTGTGCCTCACCCTCTTGTGGAAAAGTTTCTTGATGAAAGGTTTCCAGAAGTGTTCTTTGACTCCTTTAGCTTCGAGCACCAAACCATCATGGAGCTCACACAGCTGCTCCATGAAGCAGTAGGAACCTGAAGCCGGCCGGTAGTCTTTGCTGCTGAAGTCCTCTGGGAGACCTGCAGGAGATGGGACACACAGACAAACAAGTCACCTGAGGATTAGACTGGTTTTAAATCTATCCATGTTACTGGGAAAATTTGTCATTGTTAGGATAAAGTTTTGCTTTTTTTTAAAAAAAAATCTTTTAACTGTCTTTTTATTGATATGATTAATATTACTTAAATCCATTTCTTAACCTATCATCCATTTGAGCCCTGATCTCCCTGTTAGTCATATTTTTTTTTCTGTTGTTGGTTTTTTTGTTGTTTGTTTGCTTTTTTTATTACGTAAATTGTCTGAGTAACTGTCAAAACGCTACAGAAATAACATTTACTAATATTATTACTATTTTATCTGATAGAAATCACTTTGCTGATACTAACAATATTCCCTTCTTCTACTACAAATTTAAACATTTCAAATGGAAAAGAAAAACAGGTGCTCTATTTGGGAAGTACTGACAAAAAATCCCAAACAAGTCAGCGGTCATTTAGCTGGATGGCTGTGGACGAGTTGTGGACCAATAAGCCAGGACTGTAGCTTAATTCATAAAATTGTCTTTTTTTTATATGTATTCTTTTACTTTATTTAATTTTTATTACATTTTTGAGATTATAATGTTATGTTTTATTCCTTTTTGGTTTAACTTTGGTTGGATAACTGTGTAATGCTTTAATATAATTATACAGAGAATTTATTCCCCCTCAGTATGCATTGGACATACTGTAATTTGGTGCCTGTAATTTGAGCAAATGGTGTTGCACATTAAAGATTTCACATGCAAACTGTTCCTGGGTTGAGCTGAATTTTGTGATATTTCCCTCGCCCATTTATATCTTAAAATGTTTTGTTGCAACTCAGGAAAAAAGCTCAATTTTCTTGAGCCGTGGGGTCCGGCTTGCACTGGATGCTCAGACCCTGTTGATACCTGCATGCAGGTCTAGTTCATTTTAATTTTCCAACAACATGTAGAAAAGAAAAAAATGTGTTTCCTGTCTGAACACAGTCTGATACTGGAGGTGCCGGAGACATTTCCTTCATGTGTACAATAAACTGAAGGAAGGTGTGAAGAGTTGGGGCGGCGGAAACAGGAGGTGTGGACAAGCTCCGGCAGAAACTGCTGTGTTTGGAATAAGTTCAACAGAAAGAGAAAACTTTTGATTTATTAAAGTACAGAACTGATAAGCAGATTTCCTTCACGTCGCTGCTGATATATTTCCATGACTCTGGGATGTGGTTTGAAATCAGCAGTTACAGCAGAAATTGCTCAAACAAAAGTGTCAACCTGTGAGAAATTAATCATTTTTACAACTTTTCCAGGCTGAACTGTTGACTTGAACCTCAGATGGTTATTACATATTTCTATTATATTATTACAGTTCATCCTAAGAGAGCATGAATAATGAGGGCAGTAAATACAGTGAAGAAATACAAAACTAAAATCAAGACGGAGAGTTTGAGGACAGAAACATTTCAATATACAATGCTGTGGAGATAAGACTCAGTAAGAAAAAAAAACAGATACAAAAACATGGATTGGTTTATGATTCTTGATGCATTAATTTGTTCATTGCTTTAAAGTTGCAGCTGGTAAAGGTGGAGCTGATTTAATTAATAAATAGTGTATATTACTTTGCATACTGTTGTGCAGCTTGCCAAACATTTTGCAGAAATATGACTTATTTCCAGGTTTGTAAAACCACATTTAATCACCATGCTTACAAATTACAGTTTAGATGTTACAGTTGTATTGCAAACTAAGATTCAAATTCAGAAATTATATCTGGTTTTTGTCTGTATTTTGTGATCGCAAGGAAGATTGAAGTAAGGGGACATCTCTTCCCTCCTCGGATATAAAAAGTAACAGATATAAACATCAACATATTTTAGGAGGACAAAAGTACCTCTAAAGCTGGGGTTGAGGAGGTCCTTCCTGGCATTACACAGCAGGGCATTGGTGAAGACGAGGTCGAGGGCACACAGCAGCAGGTGGTACGAGTTCACCAGATCGTCACTGATCATAGGGAAGTTCCCTGAAGGAGAGAATAACCATAACATGAATCATAATGTTTGCAGACTGATCCAGATCACCACGGGCAGATTTCAACTTGCCTTCTCAAGACATCTGATATACTAAATGGACATTAACAGCTTTAAACTTGCCACATCAGTAAAACTGTGGTTCTCCTAGGCAGGAAAAATTAAACCTAGAGGGTGTGAACAACAGGATCTGTACATCAGATCCTGTTGTTCTGAAGTTTATCACTTTTAAATTATCTAGATGAAATAAATATTCTGTCTGCAGCAACATGAACTCCCAAATAATGCCTCTATCTAAAGTCAACAAAGACAGCAGCAGAAATGACTTTGACTGCTCAGTTTGAACAAAAATATCAACATGGAGTATCTTACAAACTAGATTTTAGGGCTTGCATTCAGTAAAAAATTAAATAGTCACTCTCTCAGCACTGTGTGTGACTGTACGGATGTTGCACACACAGAGATCTGTTGTTCTCTGGATAATAAATTCAAATTCCTTGTGTTCACATAAAAATCTAGATGAATATAAATAAATAGAAAAACAATAAATGTTTACCTTTAGCATGGACAAATAACACCCAGCAAAAGTTAAAGACCTCAGTCACAGTGCACGGATGGCGTCTGGAGAGAAAAAAAACGCGAGGGGGGTTAAATCAACCTGGTGAATGACCCTAAATCTCATCAGTGTTGACTATGCTGAGGTCAAAGGTCAGGGTATCTCACCTCTGTTTGCGGCTGCGGTGAACTCGCGGCGGCTCCTCCAATGGTGCCTTGAAGATGGCTTTGAAGATGGGAACGTACTTCTTGAAGATGACGGCTGACACAGTGAAGTTTCTCTCCAGCTTATTGGTGCTCTGACGGAAGTCCTGTGGCAGGTTGGACATGTCCTGCCACTTTTTCATCTTATTAAAGAATTCAATCAGGCTGCACACACCAGAGACAACACAGCAGAGAGAGAATACACTGACTGACCTGAGTCTTCCTCTTTGTGTACTTCATCATGATGTAAATCTAAAATAAATTCATAAATGACAGCAGTTTCTCCTGCTTTAGCACATTTATTCACTCTCTGTTTCTCTTCACAGGCCGTGCCAAATGTTTTCACTGTTTCGAGTAAACTCAAAATCATAATTAGACTAATACCGGAGACTGAGTGTAGCTAAATGGAACCTAGTTAAAAAAATTTTTTTACATGTTGCTTAGGAAATCAGAGTGAAACCATAAGCGACCAAACATCTGTCACTATATTTAGTGACATTAAATCTTTATATTGGTCGAACAGGTGCGCCTTATGATATATAGACAATAAAAACAAAGGGAACTAGTGAATATTTTTTGTCAGAAAGTTTCTGTGTTGTATGTTACACCTGTCCTTGAGCCAGAAAGGCTCAAACCCAACATAATCAGCAGAGTGGAACCACCACTGCTCTAATACCAATGTAATATGTAAACATGTAGACTTTTCACACAATAGTACTGCAAGCTTGCAGGTGGTGTGGTATTTCACACGTTAATTTATTCATCAAGTCTTGTTGTCCCTTTGGACTTTATATTTAAATAGTCCCAACATCTTTGGCAAAGATGGCCAAATTGACATTTATCTGCACCTTTATTGTTTACAGTTATTAAGTAATGAAGGTATGAGTGCAACCAGCATCTATATATAAATATAAATAAAAAAACATGAATTGAAAAATAAGTCCTCTGTATGTAGCAGGCCTACCTCATCTCTGAGCAGCGCAGGATTCTGGTCAAGGAGACATAGTTCCCCTCAGCGGTGCCTTTTCCCACTGTAGGCACCGACGACCTGCAGGCCACGTACAGAGCACACGCCAGCCAGTGCAGTTCGCTGCCCTGCACATCACAGTGAACAGTGACATGTCAATATTCAAACCTACTTTAGTAATAGAGTAGATAGTGGGGTAGAGATATGAAGTAGCTAAATTGAAATACCTAAAGAAAGTACAAAGACCTAATTTTGTACCCAAGTGCAGTACAGACAGCTGTACTTACTTTTTAGATTGCAATTTTCCAACAAATGATGTCAGTGAGTGTAAAAGTATTTAGATATTTAATGTCAAAAAAGGAGCAATAGCACACTTTAAATGTACTCTGTTCTAAATAAAAGTCTAGGTGAAGTATAAAAAGTATTGGTATGAAAAGTACCTTAAGTATCAAAATTAAAAGTAAAAGCTCATGTCAACTATGATAGAACAAGTGCTAGTATTCAATTTACAAGTAAATAGTTCATCAACAGTTCATCTTTTTTCTGCTGCGATTTTTAACCTGAAGAGTAAATAAAGCTGTAATTTAAATGCAGAAATATTCAAGTAGGTGAATGTAATTATTGTAGAATAAATGACCCAGTGAAGTAAAAATATATATTGAATTAGCCCCACACACTGTGGACACCAAGTGTTCAGTGCCAAAACTGAACTGGTAATACATATGATTGGTCATCTTACTGCCATTTTATTTTAACACGACAGTCATCTGAATATGTTCAAGGGTGGGAATGTTTGTTTTATTATTATAACTGTGATATTACAGCAGGCCTCATTAATTGCTGCATTGTACTAACTAAACATTAATCAAGAATAAAGTTGTTAGTTTCATATATTTAGCACAATAAATAACAGTTGCAGGTTCATTCTTTATCAGTGAGAGCTGATTTATGACTTATTTACTTAAATTGATTTATGTCTGATCTGTAATGATATTTTAATTGTTTCTATATTTATCATTAGTTTTGGCCCATTTTTATTCACCACAAAGGTCACATAATGGACAGTTTGGGTACTATGTTTCCCTCCACATATGTCTCTAAATTTTGAAATAATTTGGGGTTTATGTACACACATATATGGTACCTTGTTTATTTATTTTTGTTGTTGTTGTTTTTGCATTAATTATTCTTTGTTCCTATGTACTTCAT
Source organism: Hypoplectrus providencianus (assembly GCA_028566105.1). Taxonomy (NCBI): domain Eukaryota; kingdom Metazoa; phylum Chordata; class Actinopteri; order Perciformes; family Serranidae; genus Hypoplectrus; species Hypoplectrus providencianus. Next base: position 1,693 of record JAOWBC010001205.1, on the reverse strand, counting down.
TGAAAAGCAGGTGGACATGTTGTTTTCCCGTACATTTTTTAAAAAAGTGGTCTACACGTGTTGTTTATGTTTAATAATAACATCACCTGTCTCTCTCTCTCTTTCCAAAAAATTCCATTTATTTTTCTCTTCCACCTCCACACTTTCTCTCATAGCACGGGGACTCTTTTCTTCTATTCCTTCTCTCAGAAAATGATATCATTACATAAACACTAGTGCCTCACATGTGTATGTTAGACCAGTACACTTATGTTGCGATTGTTATTCTGTTTAAGTGTGCATAGACATTTTAGGTAAGGATTCTCTATAAATAAACATATTAAATTAAATAATCTGGTAGTGTCATTCAGCAACATATCAGGTTACACTGAATCATGTTGGAAATTCTCCCCTCTAGTGGCTTCCTGCTCATCACACAGTATTGTTATTATATTATTATTAATATTATCAGAAATACAACGTGATTTAATGGAGAGGTTTACTTCCAGCACTGCGTATTTTACATGATGCTTATTTAGCATGCCAGTGAACTGTTTGCAGGAGGCAGACCTGATATTGAAGACATAACGTTTAGGGAAAAAAAGGGGGTTACGGGTTTTAATGGTTGAAATAAGTAATCTAAACTCCACAGTGCCATTGTGAAATACAGTTAGTGTAATGCTGTCGAAGTAAATCGATTGAAAGTGAACTGGAAAAGGCGTTAGCATTGTTAAGTTAGTAGATTAACCTAGCTAGCAACAGCATTACGGTGAGTATGGACACAGCAGCACAAACGGCGACCAATCAAGACGTAATATAAAAGATAATCTTTTGGTTTATATACTTATTTATCTATTTACCTCTAATGTGAAGTTCCTGCTGATGTTTTCGTAGGTCTTCCATGCCTCGCTGCTTGCCTCTTCGTCCATATTCAGAGCCCGACACAGATCCTCAAACCCGGCTCGGGCTTTCTGTAAAAACTCATCCTCTTCGCTCATTTTTTGGCTTTTGGAACGACTTTAACAGTTAAAATTTCGTTTAGATTAAACAGTATAGCACCGAGAACTACTAGAGGCGATGTTTATGTGGCTGTTTACCGCAATATCCCAATAACAGCGTTATTACGGTGCTGTACGGTAAACAGCAGTGTACTGTGTGGCCATTTAAATGTCCTCTGACTGACAGCTACTACGCAGCGCAGCCGCCAACGACAAGGCACGACCGGCACGACACACTGGAGGAAACGTCATTTCTGTACGTAGTTACGTAGAGAATAACAAAAGCAACATAACTCACCCAGCTCACTAAACGTGCGTAGTTGCACATGAATGGGTGGGTCTACCTGTCAATCAAAATACTACGACTTCCGGTTGTTTTTGTTTGTCGCTTTTCCTCATGGCAGCTAGTTTGGAGGTACATTTGGAAAACAGCGGAAACCTCTTTCAATGGTCTCCTTAAAGTAACCAATTCTTTCGCAAAAACAAAAAAAAAATCCGCTTCACATGCACCAGACGTTATCTTAAATAAATCTATTGATTTATTTATAAGCCTACAACCATTAAAACGCATTTAATGCAGACTTTATAAAGCCATCATAAAGCGTTTTTATGTTATTATTACGTGTTTAATTGTATGTGTGTATATATACGTGTGTGTGTGTATGTATATATGTATGTGTGTGTGTATATATATGTATATATATATATATATATAT
>JAOWBC010001146.1:0-11664 GCA_028566105.1 Hypoplectrus providencianus | reverse complement strand
TGTGTGTGTGTGTGTGTGTGTGTGTGTGTGTGTGTGTGTGTGTGTGTGTGTGTGTGTGTGTGTGTGTGTGTGCAGGCGGTTCCTTTCAGAGGTCACATCACAGACGGGATGCGGCCGGGGAAGAAGGTTGTGATCGTGGGAGTGGTGGACCCCCGTCCTGACAGGTAAAATAAAATATTCAGCATGAAGAAGTTCATCCAGAAACTTCTTCATGCTGAATATTCATGTTGCCTGAGTGGACGGACGTCTTCTTCTACTGCCACCTTCAGGCTAAAATAAAGCTTTGGTCTATGAATTAAACATTTACAGTTTCTGAAGACAGAATTATCCCAAACAGAAGTTAGAAATAGTTTAAATGACCAAACATGACCCAAAGAAAACAAACACTGTAGGACCCAGGACGGCGCCCTGAGGCACACCGCAGCTGATCCAGACCTGCAGGGACCAGCTGACAGACTGACCCCCGTCTGGCCTTCTCCCTCCGTCAGGTTCTACATCGCGCTGACGTGTGGGCGAGGAACGGCCCGCGAGCCGCCGCCGGACGTGGCGCTGGAGCTCTGCGTCCGATTCAAGGACCAGCAAGTCCTGAGGAGAGCCTGTGAGTCCGGGTCCTGGGGGGACGCCGACAGAGCCGTGCCCTTCTTCCCCTTCATCAGAGGACAGCCCTTCAAGGTACGGCAAACTCTGTCTCACACGTATAGTATGTATATTACTAGTATATATATTAAAATAAAGTAACATGAGTATTAAAAATAAGAGACCACTGCATGATGATCAGTTTCTCTGGTTTTACTATTAACAGGTTTGTGTTTGAGTTGTGTTGAAAACAGAATAGAATAGATTTTATTTGAATAGGGACTATATAATTTAGCCTAGTTACAGTGATGTGCTGTACAGAGTTTGTTTTTTGTAAACTACTGACAACACTAATGCAAAGAAAACACGTTCATCATCACGCTAGACAAAACAATAGTCATGTTTTAATCCAGGGAGAGTCCACAAATCCAATAATAATGAAGAAAAACTTTCTCAACAGCTGTTTATATATTATGTATTATATATGCTTCCTCCTGCGGTGTCCCTCAGGGCACTGTCCTAGGTCCTACAGTGTTTGTTTCCTTTAGGTAATTTTTGGACATTTTCATTTTGACTGACTTCTTATAAGATTAATGTTTTGTATGTTTCTGTATAAAGTGAAAATATAAGTTTAACTCAGACCAAAGTGTTAATTTCAGTTAGAGGATAAAATGTTCCTATATTTGCTGAGATATTTCCCTTCTTATTTTCCATTATTTGTTATCTTGTTTCGTATGAAAGGTGCAGTTCAAATAAAAAGTAACATTATTATTAGTATTTATATTAATAATAACAAAAAGACACAGTTAAAAAGACTAAAACTGAAACGGAGCTCTTGTGCCTCCACAGCTGGAGCTCCACTGTGAACAGAGCCGTTTCCGTGTGTTTGTGGACGGACAGAAGCTGTTTGACTTCCAGCACCGACTGACGGCGCTCGGCGCCATCGACACGCTGTGGATCAAAGGCAGCCTCGCCGTCACCAAGCTGGCCTGAGCGGGACGGAGACCTCCAGACACTCTGCTGGACACAAACCTCGTCTGAGCTGCTCTCACGCTGCGATCAATCTGTTTTAAACTGTCATCTGAATCTGCACATCATTGTTTTACTGGGGTTTTCTTCTATTTCTCTCATTTTAAGTGGATTTTATTGCCTACAGACACATGTAATATTTTAATATTTGTGTCTCTAAGTATAAACAGCATGGATTCACTGAAGAGGCCTGGAGGGATTGTTTTTATATTTTTCTTTTTAATCACATTTTAAGATGATTGGTGAAGCTTGAAGATGAGGACACTGTGATCTGAAGGTGATGACTACCTCGAACCACAAAGTATGACGTCCTGCTGCCATTTATCATTCACATTAGACGCACATGAATATCTGTCTGAGAAATAAATCATAAATTATGTATAAAAAACTTTTTTTATATAGTGTGTACCTGTGTGTCTTAAACATCCAATGAAAACTGCTGTGATTTCTATTTTTGTATAGTTTTTAAATAAATTCATTGATAACTGTCTCTTCTATGAGTGAGTTATTTTTTTATGAAATAAAAACATGCTGGGCACTAAAGAGAGAGAGGGATGGGATGGAGGGAATTTTGCTAATATTTTGACAGACTTTTACAATCTTTTATCTATTTTTGTCAAATTTGCTTTTTTTTTAATACTTAGGATATTAAACCAATATTTTCTGTTGTATATGTTTGTTTAATTTTAATTTTATATATATATTAACACATAAAGGAACACTTTAAGAAAAGTCTTATTTCTTCAAATTGATCATGTTTACATGTTAAATCTCTCTGAAATTAACTTAAACTGCCAGTTAAATGTGGAGGAGTGTAAATATAAAGCAACACAAAATGGAAATACTCAAGTAAAGTATAAGTAACATACCTGAGTAAATGTACTTTCCAGCACTTTGGAGTTAAAGCATAAAAGTTGCAAAAAGGAAAAAAGTAAAGTGCCCTGAATTTATTCTTGAGGAAAGTAGCAGAAAATGTAGATAGTCAAGTTAACTAAAAGTGCAGAAAATGAGTCCAGCAGCTGAGTAAAGGTACTCCGTTACTCTGAGTTTCCAGTTACTGAAGTTACCTGTTAAACATGGAAAGTTTCGGGGCCAGCAGAGCGCCGACCTGCCACAGCGGTGCATGCTGGGTGATATTGAGGCAGCAGCCGGCTGACTCAACCTTCAGTTTCAGCTTCAGTTTCAGCCGTCCTGCCCTCTCCAGCTGCCCCGATCTGACGCCCAATGGAGGGCACCGCCTTCACCTGAGTCATGGACATCAGCGGAGGACGTCTCACGGTGAGCTCACCTGCTTCCTTCGGTAGCTAAGACACCTGAAGCCGGATGATGAGGATCTGCTAAGGCTAAAGCTAGCAGGGAAGATGCTTGTTGTTGTCGTTGGTGTTAGCTAGCTGCGCAGTTAGCTGAGGTACTGTTCTCCTCTCTGACTTCTTAGTGATGATGTTGCCTTGTTAGCTTTAATGTGGCTTAAATGGTCGTGTTTAACGATATAAACTATATAAAGTGCCGACAAACTAATCAGGTGTTAACATTGGCTATAAATGTAGCTTTTCCACACAAGCTAGTCAAGCTAAGCTACGTTAGCTGCCGTTACACCCCACCTCAGCGAAGTGTCTCGGCCTGTAGTTTAATTAGATGGCTTCTAGTTAAAGCTAGCTGTTAGCTTCATGTCAGATTAATCCCTGTCTAATCGTTTTTAGATCTACATAACTCCTCTCAGCTGTCAGGCTCAGCTAACGATAGCACTAGCCAGCCTGCTAGCCTGCTAAGCTAGATAGCTCCGTTAGCTTCCTAGCTTCGCCAAAACGTCAGACAAGTGAGGGAAATGTGTCAAACTTGTCTAACTCGAGAAATCGCCTAAACCAGCTGATTACTTCAGTTACCAGAGTGAGAAATAAACAGCGGTGGTAAGAAACTAACCTTGCCATGAAGGTGACAGCCCGTTTTAATAGGTGACATATAATGTTAAGCTAATTAATTAACTTTATGTTGAAGCTGCGCATAAAAACAGCTGCTGTCAGTAAACAGAGGTGATCAGGGTTTAACTGAATGAAAGAGTTGATACCAAAGTTTAGAAATACTCTTTACTGTTAGAAGTAAAAGTCTTGCGTTCAAAATCAACAGTATAACCATGAAAACACACTTAACCCTCTGACCTCCAGCAGGCAGTTTATGGTTTGTTTGTTTCTTCTCTTTTACATTTTCTTTCTCCTGGAGTTTCACTGGCACATCTACAGTCTGTCTAATCCTGCAGCTGCGTGGAAGCAGCCTGGTCATGAAGAAGCAGTTACACAGTTATGACATAAATCATATTAAAGGAAATAAATAAGTTGAATTTCTCTGATAATAAGGATGTTATAAAGTAATATATTAGACAAAGGTTGTTCATAGTGATGCTGTGAATCTAAATAAATAATGTTATACACACATATGCAGAGGTAAACTTTAGTAATGTGTTTAGTGAGTTCAGCCTCCAGATAATTTAAATGTTGTAATGTTTAGTGTGAGAGAAGACAGATAGTAGGAAACCAAGTCTCCAAAGTAAAAGCGTCCGTTGTGTCCTCTGCCGCTAACTTGTCTTTCTGGCCCTGCGTGTTGTCCAAGTCAGCAGCGCCTGGGTGTAACGTACCTGTTCCCAGGTATTCAGGGAGATAAGGCCAACAAAGCAAACACAGGTCTGCGGACGCCGCCCACTGCTGCGGCTGGATGGTGAAAAGCAAACAGAGTTTCCTCTTTCAGTGCTGAGAAACGCTCCGATTATCACACAGGTTTCATCAAAACGTTTCTCTGCAAACTTCTTAGGAAAGTCCCTGAAAGAAAGGTGTAATTTAGCCTCAGTTAGTTATCTCATAATTATTTTTGAAAAACAATTACACATTTCAGATAATGTTTAAAAAACAGCTGATATATATATATATATTGACTGATGCAAGATATTAAATGTCCAGAGATTGTAAAGCAGAGAACTGTTTCCTGATTGGTATAAAACTTTAATGATTAATTAATTCTGAAGATAAACGGATTATTTTTTGCTGTTGACTAATTGATGAACTTTTACTGCTGGAAAGGCTTCACTTCATCAGGTAGACAGTCGCAGTTTAATAATTAATGGTGATTAAATATTTATTTAAAGCAGGTTCTTCCAGAAACTTCTGCTGTTAAAGTTAACAAAACTAATTTAAAAAATTCCTACGATTCCAATACGTGCCCTGCACCCAGTCGGTGCTCGGGACCTAATAACTGAAGAACATTTCAAGAAAACCTCTTCTGTTTTTACTCTACAAATCCAAAAGGTATTAAGGTTTTTTACAAATAGAATATTAATAATAAAAAACAAAATGTGACGCATTTAACAACCTTACCTTGTTTTTTTTTAATTTTAAATACATTTCTTGAATACTTGAGGACCGGTTTATCTCGTACATGCACAGAGACGTTTGGAGCTCATCCAGGAACGTTACAGCAGGAAAAGTTTACAAGGACGTATTTATCAGGAGGAGAAGATAGAATCTGTTTCAGGTGAGGAAGTGAGATGAGCGAAGCGTTCAGCAGACGAGGAATAAATTCATGATAACCAGAATAAAGTGAGGCTTTTAAACGTGTGGAAACATCTCAGGACTTTAGAGGAGAAACGTGGTGCTGGGTGAGGAGGCGTCACAGTTTATGTTCTCGTGTTTGTTAACGGCGCCGTCCCAGCGCTGCTTCCTCATTACCACTTTATTACTGTCACTCTGAGCCAATCAGAGCGCTCGGAGCGGTTCAGTAACTCAGTTTGTGTCCCTCTGGAGCTGAACCAGGTTGTTTCTCTCTGCTGACGTGTTTCTCCTGTCTCAGGTGTAGCCAGGAGGATTCGTTGCCCGCCAGAGAATCATGGAGCCAGACGTGATCCGCATGTACTCCTCGTCTCCGCCGCCGATGGAGGACGGGACGGAGGAGGAGGACAACGAGTTCGGGGACTTCGGCACCTTCTCTGGCGTCCCGAACAGCATCAGCTTCTCCGAATTCGACACCCCGACCACTTTCAACCAGACGCAGGCTCTGAACGCCACGTCCCCGCCGGAGCTGCTCCACAGCCGAGGGGTGCTGGGGTTCAACCACAGCTCCTCCAACGGCACCCACGCCCCCGCCAGCGAGCTGGCCAAGGCCAACGGCGTGCTGCCGGCGGGCCACCTGGGCAGCAGCCCCTCAGACAGAACTGACGTGAAAAAAGTCCTCTCCGGCGCTCTGGATTTCTCTGAGAGCGCCACGGCCGGCAGCGAGCCCGCCGACTGTAACGGCGGCTCAGAGCTGCTCACTAACGGGTTCGCAGCCTTCGACGTTCAGGGAAGTCCGTCCTCACAGCATTCTGTCCACTCCCACTTAAAAGGAACGTCCACAGAGGACACGGGCAGCGTCCCCGCCGGCAGCCCCGAGGACGATTTCGCAGACTTTGCTGCTTTTTCCAATGCTGAAGGACACCTCGGCCAGACGGCCGGCGAGGACTTGGACAGTCCCACGGCGGGCAGCTGGCCGGCGGGCGCCGCCTGCCACGCCCAGCACTGTACTGTAGAGCAGGGAGACACTGCAGAGGACGCTGTCAGGGACACAAACAGAACTGGACCCGGCTCTGATTCCTTATCTGTCCCTGCCGAGGCCCCGGGCGGCTCGTGCCCCACAGACCGGGGCCCCCAGGCGGGCGCCGGGTCGGGGGGGCCCTCGGCGCCAGAGGCAGCTTGCACTAGCAGACCCTGCTCTCTGAACGGGGTGGACGACGCCCACAGGGACGATTCCAAAGACGCCGCGGGCTGCAGCGAAAACGACCTTTCGCCTGACGCCGTGGCGGACGCTGAGGCGGGACAGTCGGACGGGAAGGGCTCCGGGAATGAGACGGAGACGGAAACGGAGACGGAGACGTCTCTGGGGCGGCCGCTGTCCACAGACGCCCTGGAGGAGTTCGGTGACATGAGCACCACGGGCTCCGTCCCCTCTCCGCCCCTCCAGGGGGAGACCGCCACGCCCGCCGACCACAGCCAGCTGGCAGAGGACGACGAGGACGAGGACTTCGGGGACTTCGGGGACGCCGGCTCGTTCGGCGGTCAGGGCTTTGCCGACTTTGACCAGCTGGACGTGCAGCCGGAGCAGAGCGGCTCGGACAGCCCGCCTCCGGCACAGGAAGCCGCCGTCGCCAGGGACGACGACGACTTCGGCGACTTCAACTCCCCCAAATTTCACACAAACGTGGACGGGGCCGAGGACGGAGGACAGTTCGCAGACTTCCCCGTGAGCGACAGCTTCGGGAACTTCAGCGCGGCGGCCGAAGGCGCCGACGGCGAGGCGGACGCCGGCTGGAGCGCCTTCGGGGAGCCGGAGCAGCAGCAGGGGGACGAGGGGGCGGGACAGTCCTGGGCGGCATTCAGCACGGAGCAGAGCGCCGCTGCAGGGAGCAGAGAGGAGGAGCAGGAGGAGGAGAGGCTGGAGGAGCAGGAGGAGGAGGAGGAGTGGCATGAAAGTGAACCTGCTGCAGCCAGCGAGGACAGCAGCAGGACAGACAGACAAGCGGTAAGGACAGAGGGACAGACAGGTCAGAGGACGCCTGAAGAAATGTGCAGTTTATTTTGTTTATAGTTAGCTTGTGTGTTTCTGTCTTTAGTTTACTGTCTTCACTCTCAGAGGAGCTACGTCCAACTATGTCCAGCTATGTCCAGCTACGTCCCCAGTAGAACCAGTTTAGACAGACATCAGTTCAACTAGATTCCGTCTCACATCACGTCCAGCTCCTGTGTCCCCTTTCAGCCGAGTCAGCACTTGTTTTAAACTTTGACCGAGCCGCTGAGCGTGTCCACCTCTGACTGAGGGGACACAGAGCAGCAAACTGGGCCACAAGTGTGACCGTTTGGACGTAAAGACGCTGTGTGTCTGTCCAGGAGAGAATCCTTCACCATAATTCATTTCATCAGGTATCCATAGAAACAGAGGATTCCCTGATCAGTCCAGACTCTACATGTGAGAATAGAGACGTCACTTTACTAGAATGAAACATGAAGGTCTCCTAGTCTCAGTGTGTGTTTATCTGCTGTGTTAGCTACATGGAGACAGATGTCCTCCTGTTGGACACACTCATATTGTTGAGTTTTGGATCCAAATCCTCACTGAGACTTTTCTGGTTGACCATGTTTGGTTCAGGGTCTCTACTCCATCATTAGTCTCGTCTCTCCACAGTCTGAACTCTAACTCCACACACAGCCTCTGTGGTTAGTGGAGCAGAGATCATCTGAGTCCACACCAGCAGAAACCAAGCAGACAGAACCAGAGACGGTTTTTAGACAGAGGAGTCCTGATGTGAGACATTTAGCAGCATGAGGTTCAGGACAGAAACCAGCTTCTTTCTTTTTGATCAGATTCTAGTTTAAACTCAATCAGCTGATGTTTCTGAACGCGTGACCTTCAGAAACATCAGCTGATGAAGATGTGAAGACGCTCTGAGGAAGACGCAGTACGTACGTCCAAACATGTCAGGGAGACAAACTTTAAACTGGAATCTGATGAAACAGAAAAACTCTTCATACCTACCAAAGACGTGATGGACGTAGTGGACAGGTGAGACAGTGACTCGTCTCATCCTGACTGGACGTAGAAACACGTTAAATAAACCTCACCATCTGCTTTTAAGGAGACACAGTTCATGAGTGTCCCCGCTCTGGACGGGAGACGTGTCCTCTCTGAGTCTCTGTCCCCGCCGTGTCTCTGCAGGCGGCGCCACTGTCCAGCCGGCTGGAGTGGCTGTTCCAGGGCAGCTTCCCTCAGGCCGCCGCCGCCCCCGTGGAGGACGAGGTGGCGTCCCTGAGGATCCTGCTGGGACCTCCAGAGGACAAACCGCATCCAGGAGCCGAGGACGAGGAGACGAGGTCGCCATGCAACAGGTGTGTGTGTGTGTGTGTGTGTGTTTAAACAGGAAGTCTCACATAGCAGCGAGTGGTGAGAGTCTCTGCAGCAGGGCGGGACATTCGTCCACCTGTCCCGCTGTGGACGAGCTCACATCAGAGACCCAGAGTGACTCAGTGACAGGAAGTCAGTCCCAGAACGTCTTTCTGCTCATCAGTCTGTAACCCTTTGTGTGGTTTCTGTCTCCCGCTGTGTGAATCCGTCCCTGTCCCCGCGGCGTCCCTCAGGTCCGGGCGTGGCGGCGTGTGGACGCAGCTGCAGGACATCCACGAGGCGTTCGGGCTGCGGCACCAGTGGGGCGGCTCCTACTGCAACAAGGCTCTGCTGAGCTGCCTCGGCATCGACACGCGCAACATCGTAAGCTTCACTGGCCTGCAGAGGTCGTGACCTCTGACCTCTGATGTTGTAGATGAGCTGTGACCTTCATTAACCTGCTGTTTCCTGTTTCCTGTTTCCTGTTTCCTGTTTCCTGTCTGCAGCTGTTCACGGGACAGAAGAAGCAGCCGGTCATCGTTCCCATGTACGCCGCTGGCCTGGTGAGTCGGCGTGCCCCGCCCCCAAACCCTCAGCAGCACCGGGACACAGTTAGACACACACACACACACACACACACACACACACACACACACTAGTCATCACTGTCCCCTGCTTCGGCTGCTAGGCACCTCGTTTCATCAGTAGCATTTAGCTATTTATTAGTATTTTTATATTTTTTCACTGAGCCTCAAACATTTCCACTGTTTTATTTATTTATTTATTTATTTTTTTTTTTAATTTTCCTTTTTTTAATTTAAAAAAACATTTTAATTGGGGCTTAATGTTTTTATTTGATTTAATTGTTTTTTTTATATATATATTTCTTGTAGATGTATATTTTCTCTGATTTATTATCTACTAATTGCAAAAAAATCTACATAAAAACATGTTTGATTAGATTTTCTTTGAATGAACTTTTGGGACGCTGAGATGTTTACTGTGGTGCTACTCCGTATCGGATCCAAGGGAAATAATAATATTTAAAGCACATCTGTGTGTGTGTGTGTGTGTGTGTGTGTGTACAGGGCATGTTGGAACCGACCAAAGAGCCCGTGAAGCCCGTCTCTGCAGCAGAGATGATCGCGTCCATCGCTCAGGCTCCTCCAGCGGCTGCAGACGCTTCGTGTCCCGCTGAGCCGGTGCAGGTCGGTGCAGCGCCACACACACACACACACACACACACCAAGCTGCTCACCACTTTAACCACCCACGTGACTCATTACAGATTATTATTTTTTTTTTTTTTACATTTTCACATTCATAGCACTTGAACATTTTTAATCAGACAGTTTATTTTTTATTTTATATTTTTTTTACATTATCTAATTATTTTTTATCTAATTTGTGTAGCAAAAAGTATTTAAAGTATCTATATTTTTACAGTACTTAATTAAAATAATATTTTTTTCCCACATTTAGATATTTTTTTACAGCCTCTAAACTGCACTAAAGCATTTTTGAAGTATCAAAAACCTTCTTTTTTTTTAACAGAATCTAAACATTATTTTTTACCTTTTAACATTTTTATCACAGGGCTTAAACATGATCCCAAAGCATCAATGTTTTTTTTTTTTTCTTTTTTTAGTTGAATAAACAGGAAAAAACAAACTAATTAACTCACATTTTACTGTCATTTATGTTTGCAGTGGCAACAAAAATGTTTTTCTGAACATTTTATTTCAGTCCATTTAATCTGTTGCTTTGGTTGTGTAGTTTTGTTTTATTGTTTAATATATTTTAATTTGAATTATTTCACATTCCAATGTGAAATAATAAAAAATAAAAATTCTAAAAACATGTATATTTTATAATGTTTATAATCTGAGCTTCCTGCTTTAGTTTAATCACACAGATCAAACCACAGGAAACGGTTCATCAGCTGGGGACTATTTCCAGCGGCGGATGAATCCCTGTTAAAAATAAAGACCCTGTTTTTCTGTCTGACCTCCTCCAGCAGGAGGCGCTCCCACCCGTCCAGTTCGACTGGAGCAGCAGTGGCCTTACCAACCCTCTGGACGGTAGGTGGCCCCGCCCCCTCGCCCTCTGACCCCGCCCTCCTCTGGCGCTCGCCACTCTCTCTGACTCGTAGTTTCCTGGTCTGTAGATGCTTCGGTCCAGATGCTCCGGCCCCGCCCCCCCACGGCTCACAGCCAATCAGAGCACAGGGGGCGTGGCCAGAGCATTTCCACTTCCTGTCTGGGCATGAAGTCAGATTATTAATAAGTTTCTGTATTAAAGGAAAAATCCACAGAAAACAGTGAAACGAAATCTAAAACTTTTATTTCTTCATCTTTGCTTTTTTTTAAATATGTTTTCACAAATTTAAAGTCACATATTTTCAGCTGCACATGGACACGTTTAGTAAATATTTATGAGAATAAACAAACTGAAATCATGATTTTAACTGAATCTGTTTCCTGAAGCCAAATATTCAGTCATTTCACATTTATTCACTTTTTTTGATAAATCACAAATGAAATTTAATTAATTAATTAAAATCCAACAATAATTTCTTACAGGTTCTGATTTAGATTTCTGTGTGATCTGAAAAAAATTCCGATTTTTTTTTTAATTTGATCAGTTTTGTTTTGGATCTTTCCTTTAACCCTGAGAATGAATCCAACATGGCCGCTGTGCATGAAGACGTGTCTGTCTAACCTTTAACCTCTGATCACTGACCGCTGCATGTCTGCCTCTCTCTCTCTCTCTCCCTCCCTCTCTCTCTCTCTCCCCCCCTCTCTCTCTCCCTCTCTCTCTTTTCCTCCCTCTCTCTCTCTTTCTCTCTCTCTCTCTCCCTCTCTCCTCTCTCTCTTTTCCTCCCTTCCTCTCTCTCTCTCTCTCTCTCTCTCTCTCTCTCCCGCCCCCACACCCCCACACCCCCACACTCACACCCACAAACGCCCACTCTCTCTCTCTCTCTGTGTCTGCTAACCTCGTTCGCCCGGCTCTGCAGCCAGCGGAGGCTCGTCTCTGTTAAACCTCGACTTCTTTGGTCCTGTGGAGGATTCAGGCTCCACCAGCTCGCCCTCCATCCCAGGTCAGCTGCTCCTCCTCCTCCTCCTCCTCCTCCTCCTCCTCCTCCTCCTCCTCCTCCTCCTCCTC